>CM026420.1:20306442-20431917 GCA_014858505.1 Corymbia citriodora subsp. variegata | reverse complement strand
CTCGCACAACACTCGATCTTGCTTTCCACAGCAACCCGAGGTGATTCAGTTCGAGGTGAGGTCAGGCCGCCGGAGAAGCTGACGATGAGTAGGCGGAGACATTTGAACACTCGAATCGACGGAGATGTACCTCAGGCGAGAGAGGAAATCCAGAGGATCCAGGTTCGAGATTCGTGCGTCTTCCACGATCGGAGATGGAAGGCCGGCGGTGGCTATCGGTGTAGCTGGTGGCAGGCGGCTGGCGGCCAAGCTAGAGAGAACGCGATAGGCTCGCGGCGCCGGAAGAATCCAGAACTTCGTCATTTTCAAGAGGAGTGTCTTCTTTCGGGGTTTTTTTTGTTTTGGGCGGGAGATCCACGGAATGACAGAAGGCGCAGGATTCCTTTTATATTTCTCTAATGAAATGACCAAAATGCCCTGCTTGAAAATTACCAAAATGACCAAGGCAAAGGATTCATTGTGTGTTCAGGCATATTCTAGCCCTTATTAAATCACGTTAATTTCGCCCGCCAAAATCATTAAAGGATGGTTATAATAATCATAATTACTGTTATTTGACTGAACATCCAATAGAAATTTCAACATTTTGCACAAGCAATGTGTATAGAAAAGAGTAGGAGCATGATTAATATGCCCCACCTTAACCATACAAAGTATTAATGATGGGCTGTCATCTGTTCAATTATGCAAACGAAGATCATGGGATTATAAAATATTAGGTGAGCAGGTTCGGAGAGGGCTCAATTTTGATTTTCAATGTGTGGCAAAAACATAAAACACATGAAACACTTGTTATTTTCGCAATATCTTCAATCTATTAAATTATCATATACCACAAAACAGGAAAGTTGAGGTCGGTGTAATTATTGTTTTTTCCTTCTCAATTTTGGGTAGAGGTGTGAATCTCTTGAGGCACACCACTTGGTCATCAATCTCATCTTTAAGGAAAATTAGGGGTTGAGTCGACACATTTTAATATCAAATAAACCCAATTATGTGATTATTGCACTAATGTCATCTATTGTTATGAACATTTGGGTCCATTGCACATGTGACAACTAATGATCCTATGTTTTTTACTCTAATTATGATCAATTACTTTTTGTTATGAAAGGTGCATAGTGTACCATCAACTTTGCTACCAGGATTACACTGACAAAAAAAAAATGTAAATGAATTGACAAATTTTATCTATTGGACTATAATAATTTATGGTAGACTATCTGCCTTAAAAAGTTTCCACACAATCAAGGCAACACTCGAGATTAGACCTCAAGCGGCAGTGGCCCTGCACAGAGTCATTCCAAACTCCAAAGGCACAATCAAAGATTTTATTAATTGTGTGAGGGGGAAATTATAGTTCTTTATCCATGGTTGAGTTGAGAATTGGGATTAACCCAAAAAAATAAAAATAAGAATAAAAGAAAGAACAAAAGTAATGGCACCGCTGTACGGTAAGGTCACTAAGCGTTTTCAGCCTCGCTCTCGAGCCTCTCTCGCGTTTACTGTAGCTCCGAACACAAAGCTTCCCCGTTCAGGCGGCCCCGGCGCCGGCGAAAACTGGAAGTCGAAGAAGATGTAAAGCAGTTGCAGATCTTCCCTTCCTCCAGGTCCAATTGCTTAGGTAACCCCCAAATCCCTCTACATTCTGGTGCGAAATGCTAGGGCTCTGTTTCTGCTTTCTCCCATGGATGCTGCGAATCTACCAGCTCTTCCTACAAATTCTCTTGTGCTTGAGCGTATAGACTGTCATAACCACTCAAAGATGGGTGGAGATCGTGCGCGTAGTCGTAGCAGGCCGCCGAAGGCTCGGCTGCTGTCCCATGAACGTGCGAAAGGCAAAGGGACAGCGCTGAACTATAATCCTCTGAGCTCTGTAGTCGGGGCGGGAGAGGGAGGGAACCCTTCTAGTAATCGGGATTCTCTGTTAATTAGCCCAGGCGAAGTTGGGACTTGGAGAGGCCTAAGAAATCAGGCCCCGCTACCCCAACAAAAAGGCATCTCGCCTCCAGCGGTTCGCTCTTGGGCGAATGTCGCTAAATCAGCAACTCAAGGTTACTCTCTATCCTATATACCTCATACTGATGTTGTAGAGAATGTTGTGCATCTATCGGATCAAATTCTGGCAGCAGCTGACTCTTTATGGAAGGAATGCCTAGTTGGGTATTTCATTGGTAAAAAGCTTCCATTCAAGTTGATCGAGACAGCTTTGAGACACCTTTGGGGACACCAACTAAAGGACATTAAAGCGAACGATCAAGGCTTTTATTTCTTTCATATACCGGATCATGAATTCCGTAGGAAGGTAGTCGAAGGAGGTCCTATAACTGTGGCAAGGGTGCCATTAATTTTGCAGCAATGGCGCCCCTTACTGGAACTGCGTAAGGGAAGCCATACCTCGGTCCCGGTATGGGTACGGCTGAAAAATCTCCCCTATGATCTCTGGTCTGCCCCGGGAATAAGTGCCATTGCAAGCCGTATCGGTAAACCTTTGTATGTTGATCAACGTACGGAGCAACTAAAGATGATTTCCTTCGCAAGAGTATGTGTTGAAATATCAGCAACAAAGGACCGCTGTGATTCGTTGAAGGTGGTCATAAATGGGGAAACTCGTGTGGTGGAAGTGGAGTACGAGTGGAAGCCGGTTTCATGTAAAATTTGCGGAACCTTTGGGCACAAATGCCCCGACCAAACCCCTGTCCAGGAGAAACAGTTAACCCCCCCCGCTGGCCCGGTTATGGTTCCATTGGAGCTCGCTGCTGAGGAGTATTCAGCTGGTCTTTATCCACCCTTGTAGTCAACCGAACAACCTGTACAAAACACCTCGTGTGAAGTCAGGTTTTCAGAAGGAGTCTCCATCTCTCCTGCTGCTGCAACTCTGAGGGCAGCTGCTGTAGCTGATGAAGAAACAACTCAGATTCCTGCCCGGTTATTGGCCCTCCCGGATGAAGCTCCTGCTACAAGGTCCTATGTTCCTGCTGCTGCGTTAGTGAAGGCGGCTACTGGGGCTGAGGATGAAGCGAACCAGGATTCTGCTCGATCGTCATTGGCCCTCTCGAATGAAGCTCTTACTGGAAGGACCCCTGTTGCTGATCTTTCTGCTGCTGGTTGCCGAGTTCCCCCTCTGTCGAGCCTTTCCTCTGCTGAAGTCGGACAGACTGATGCTGGTCAAGGCCCATCCTACCGAATGCTGGAAGCTGCTGTGGAGGCATCCCTCGATCCTCAACTCCCCCCCTTCCTAGAGCTTCTGATATGGCAGCACTGGACCTTTATGTTCAGGTTCCCTGTAATGCAGACACGGCTGGTCGGATCACCCCCCCGATTGAAATAGACACTGCTGAGGCGGTAGGATGGCAGCAAGTCAAAAGTCGCAAGTACCCTATCTTGCGACCATCTCCCACACGTCCGACATCCAAGGTGGTAGAGAGCACGATGAAAAGGGCCAACCCCCGGGCTACACCCTCGATAGCAAAAGGAGTAGTGGATATCTACACCTCGGCCTCGTTTTCTTCGGAAGACGACTTGGATGATGTAGTAACTCTCCCCCATGAAAAGAATAAAGCTGGTCAGCTTCCACCTCCCTCCAAGTCAGTGTCCGCTCCTAACAAACCGGCTTTGACGAGTAGCCGGGGGCGACCTTTAAGGAGGTAAGCCTCCCTGTTTTTTGGGTAGTATAGTTGGTATAAATGAATGTTGGTTTTTGGAATGTCCGGGGTCTTGTAGACCCGGTCAGACAGTCTGAAGTCAGGAATTTTGTAAAGTCTAATCGTTTATGTTGCGTTGGACTGATAGAGACCAAGGTACCACCTCCTAGATTTGGTACCATATCATCTGGTTTATTTCCTGGATGGGTTTGGACTGCTAATAATGCTTTCTCTAATCGTGGCCGTATTTGGGTTGGATGGAACTCGCTTTTGGTGGCCTTTAATGTTCTTCATATGTCTAGCCAGATTATTCATGGTGCTCTTATAATGTTGTCTTCTGGGACTAGTATATATCTCTCAGTGGTATACAGTGAGCACACTTTTGTTACCAGGAGAACTCTCTGGAATGACTTAATACATTTAAGCTCTTCTCTAAAAGACAGCCCGTGGTTGATGGCTGGTGACTTTAACGCAATCCTGGATTCCTCAGACCGTATGGGCAGCCCAGATACTTGGATTCCTGCGTTCGATGAGTTCAAGGAATGTCTTCAACAGGCGGAGCTTTTTGATCTAAGGTATGTTGGGTTTCGGTTCACTTGGTCATCCTTTTCAGGTGTCAACAGGAAACAACGCAAAATAGATCGTGTACTTGTTAATAATGCCTGGTGCGCATTGTTCTCCTACTCAGAAGCATCTTTCCTTGCCCCGGGGATATCAGACCATACTCCAATGGTTGTAAGGATTCTTGCACCAAATCCTCGACGTTCACCTTTCAAATTCTTCAATATGTGGATGAATCACCCGGACTTCTCCATGATAGTTTCCCAGGTCTGGCAAGCACAAATTAGAGGTTCTCCTATGTTCAAGCTATATGGTCGTCTCAAACTCCTTAAAGGCCGTTTGAAGACTCTCAACAAGGAAGCCTTCTCAGATATTTCCACGAGAGCATCTGAGGCCAAACAGGCCCTTGTTGATACTCAAGAAGCTCTAACCCAAGATCCTCAAAATGAGAACTTGGTGGCCTTAGAGCATATCCAGCTCAAGAACTTCTATGCCCTCAGATCACAGGAGGAATCTCTATTCAGGCAAAAGTCAAGAATACGCTGGCTCAAAGAAGGGGATCTAAATACAAAATTTTTTCACCAATCAGTCAACCATCGACATCTTCGCAACAGAATCATCTCGGTTTTGGATAGTTCTGGTCAGTTGGTTACTAATCCGGGAGAGGTTCAACAGGTATTTGTCTCCTACTTCCAAGAGGTTCTTGCCCCAGTAGAGATGCCCATGAGACCTTCCATTCAGGAGCTCATGGAACTCATTCAATCTCCGCTCAACGATGATCAGGTCACACTCTTATCTCAGCCTTTTCTACCATCGGAGGTCTGTGATGCCATGTTCTCCCTTGCTGGGAATAAAGCCCCGGGACCTGATGGATATAATGCAGACTTTTTCAAGAAGAACTGGGACATAGTGGGTCCCTCAGTAACAATAGTTGTCTTGGATTTCCTTGAATCAGGACGTATGCTAAAGGAGATTAATAACTCTATCATTGCTTTGGTGCCTAAAGTCCATAATGCCACCTCGGTGACAGACTATAGACCCATTGCGTGCTGTAATACTATCTACAAGTGCATCACTAAGCTTCTCTCAAAGCGTATTGCAGCAGTTCTCCCGGATCTTATTAGCCCAGTCCAAACTGCTTTTGTGAAAGGAAGGAGGATTACTGATAACATCCTCCTTGCCCAAGAATTATTTTGTGGATTTCATTCCAAGCCGCATATTCCAAAATGCGTTGTTAAAGTGGACTTCAGGAAGGCATATGATACCCTTAACTGGGATTTTCTGGAAACTACTCTTCAAGCTTTTCGGTTTCCAAACCACTTCATTAAGCTAATAATGGTATGTGTTCGCTCCCCGAAGTTCTCCATCGCCATGAACGGCGAACTTCATGGATTCTTCTCTAGTGGGCGTGGACTAAGGCAAGGCGACCCTATATCCTCCTACCTCTTTACTTTAGCTATGGAGGTATTTACGGGAATCATTAACTCCCATACCCGGCGCCCGGAGTACCGATACTATTGGAGATGCAGGACTACTCGTCTTTCACATCTCTTCTTTGCTGATGATGTTTTATTGTTCAGTGAAGCCAGTCCAACCTCTATTTCCTGCATCAAGGATGGACTTGACTTGTTCTCTGCCTGGAGCGGATTGGCTCCGAATCCCAGCAAAAGTGAAGCTTTTATTTCCGGAGGTTCTTTGGAGGTCAGAGACCAAATCCTGCATGCCTTTGGCTTTAGGCTGGGGTCCTTTCCAGTCAAATATTTGGGTGTGCCTATTATTACTATGAGGCTGAATAAAGTGGATTGCCATGCCCTGGTACGTCTCATTACTGCTAGAGTTCAATCCTGGACCCATCGCTTCCTCTCTTTTGCGGGTCGATTACAACTTATTAAATCAGTCTTGCATTCTATCCATGTGTATTGGGCATCCATTTTCTGGTTACCTTCGTCTGTGGTACACAAAATAGAACAAATTTGCAGGCAGTTTTTGTGGAAGGGCCCGGCCATGGGGCCGGGTGGAGCAAAAGTGTCTTGGGAAGATGTTTGCCTCCCCAAGCAGGAAGGAGGCCTAGGGCTTCGCAGGATTCGGGATAGCAATAAAGCTGCCATGATCAAACACATTTGGAATCTTTTTACTGACAAAGAATCCTTATGGTGTAAATGGATCCATGCCATCCATCTCAAAAGAAAAGAGTTCTGGAATTCAGATCCTCCCGCTACTTGCTCATGGGCCTGGAAGAAGATTCTGGCACTTAGAAGGGAATCCCTCCCCTTCTTCAAATGGAAGATAGGTGATGGCCTGTCCACTTCCCTTTGGTTCGACCCTTGGCTTGATATAGGTCCTCTTACGGTACTATTCTCCAACCCCGACATATACCAATCAGACCTCACTAGGGAAGCTAAAGTAGCGGACCTATACTCTCCCCTTGGTCAAACAATTCTCCAGGAACTCTCATCTTGGCATCTCTTGGTCCCCACTCTCACTCACGGCACGGACTCTCTCACCTGGGAAGAGGATCCCTCAGGCAAGTTTTCGATTGCATCAGCATGGGCAGCAATCCGTAGGAAATCCCATGCAGTTCCTTGGTCATCCTTTGTGTGGAGTAAGGCCATCGTCCCTCGACACCAATTTCTCCTTTGGTTGATTACCAAAAACCGCCTCCCAACCCAGGTATATCTTATGTCCTTTGGTAGGATCACTAATGTAGCATGTGCCTTTTGTAATACTCGACCCGACTCGGTCGACCATCTTTTTTTTTTACTGTGGTCTTCCTAACTCTCTAGCTATGTTCTGGGCTTCCAAATGTAACTTTCCTTGGTATAACTCTTCATGGCCGGATAATCTTCTATGGGCCATCAACTCGCTGTCTGGTAGAGGGTTCTCAAAGGAAATTGCTCGATTTTCCTTTGGCGCCCTTTGCTACATTATTTGGAAGACGAGAAACAATTTTATCTTCCGAGCGCAGAGTGTACATGTGTCAGACATGAAACAGTACCTCTCCAAGGCAGTCAAGGACAAGGCGCTGGCGTTTAAAAGGGTGGAGGACAACCCCAGCAATAGGCGTATACAGCAGGGTTGGGGAATAGACCATAGTATCTTTGATCCTGGTCCCGAGTGAAGCCTATGAATGGCTCCTCAGGCTATTTTGTTTAGTTCATGTATTCTGTATCTCTTTGGTACGTCCGCGGTACCCCCTCACTCCAGTGACCTGTTTGTCCTGTTGAGTGAGTGTCGGTGCCGTGGTTCGCCTTTCCTTGTATAGGATCCATTGCTTGAAAGCTTATAATACTTACCTTACCAAAAAAAAAAAAAAAAGTAATGGCACCACATAATTTGATTAATCTAGTACGACATTTACGTATCGGATAATTAACATTACTACATGAGAAATCAAGAACGCGGCTTGTAATAGGCATATACCGCATAGAAGGTCTGTATAAAAGTAAGCACAAGCAACACGAAAGCAGCAATTAGGGAAATGATTGTCCAGGGATTGTCGAAGTACTTGTTCTTGAGAATGTCTACCCAGGCATTCCACTTGCCGGTGAGAAAGGCTACCTTGCGGATGAGAAAGGCTCTCAACATACTCCACGATTGCACGGGAAGGAATCTAATGCAAATATCGGGTGTATGGAAAGCGGGACCAAAGGCACGGGAAGTGGAATGAACGACAATGGAATCAATGGCATCCAGATAATTGGCTCCACGGTAGTATTTCTCCAAATCATAAGAAACGTCCTGGAGACAATTGTCTCTGACATCCAAGGACAACTCCTGACAAAGCCAGATGAAAAACTCAGCGACTTGAGCATCGCTCTCAAGGTAGTGATAGATGATTCCGTGGTTGCGGAGGTACCGGACGTCCTCGGGGGAGTTGATCAAGTGGTGCATGAAGATTACGTATGAGGTGATGTAGTTGCTGCAATCGAAGTGAGACTGCTCAAAGGCTATCAAGTTGAGGAAGAGCGACCTCGTCCATTTGTGGATCTCAAGGGACGGGATCTCGAGGATCCCGTCCTTGAACTTGATGTCCCCCAACCTCGCATATCCCTGTCTGATCTTGATCCCGGCTTCTTGGAGCTCGGTCAAGCAGCGTGTGAACCGTTTGTGGTCGAACGACCATGAACCGGTCATGTGCCGCATTGGGCCCGAGCGCACGAGGCAATTCCGGAACACTTCGAGGCAATGGTCGTCTAAGGGGTTGAACTTAAATTTGTTGCTTTCGCCCTCTTCACGGTTGATGGACAACGTCAGCAATGGAATGAACGTCGGCATCAGAGGGAAGAAGAACCAGATTGTTAGGTTGGGGACGTACCCCTTCCAGTTGGGGTTGCTGGGCAGGAGATGAAGCAGCCGGTTGAGTATGAAGATCGGGATCTGATTCTCGAGCATGATCATGTCCTGCCGGATCTGGAGTATCGATCCCCGCTGCTCTGAGAAGATAGGGTCACTGGGAGGGTAGCCGAGATTCTTGAACCCCTCAGCAGATCCCTGTAACATCTCGATCACAAAGCACCCATCGAGAACCATCATCTCCACGAACTCATCGCTGCTCATGGATATCCCTCCCTCGTAGCAGGCGCGAGCTTCCTGCTCCACCTCCTTTATTGAGTCTAGATAGAGGCCTATTTCCTGACCGGAGCGCTCGAGGATGCGGTGGAGGCAGCGCCACTTGTGCTGCTCCATATGGTGGAGGTGCTCGCCACCGTGGTGGTATGGCCCAAGGGAGACGATTTGGGGGACCCAGGCCTTGTCCTCACCATTCTTGAGATAGCGTGGAAATCGGTAAATGCAGAGCTTTGCCCACGAGCTTGGCACGTTGTCCCGGTGACCTTGAGCGAGCTTTCCTTCGATGGAGATGACCCACTTGGACTTGGGAGGCGTTGGCTCATGGTCAGGGACGATTTCACCCCCACAGGTTGATTTCACGGGGACTCGAGATTCCGCAATCTCTCGGAGCGTGAGAGTGGTTACACACCAACGCAAGAGCTACTCGTAGCGAGTATCAGCCATTTCTTGTGAAGAATTGGTTTGTGTTTCTCTGCCTTTGCCTTAGATGGGTTTTTATCCTATGAATTGATGCTTTTGAAGAAAAAGTAAAAAAAAAGAAAAAGAATTGCTACTTTAATAATGGCTATGGGTTTTGGAACAAACGAGAGACTCCTCCTTCCAAAGGTAATATTAACGCTCCAGTCCAGTAGTTGATCACCACGTGTCCAAACTGCCACTAATATTGACATGGAGATTCAAAAGGAGCTTTATAATATTCAAGGAATTATGAGGTCACGTCATTGCGTCATCATATCAATGAGCTGAAGGCGTGATAGACAACAATGCCCCCTGTTAGCCACGCAAGGTACAATAATGGGACTGGCTTTTCATGTGCCCAATAGGGAGCGGACACCTCATGCTCCACGTGAAACGCCTGACCACATAGTCCGCATGTTTGCATCACATGGAATCATTGACGTTTTCATTTTGCCCCACTTAGCCTTTTAATTAGATTTTCATAGGCCAAAATAATTTGCTAATTAATGGGAGAAATAGATAGTCGAATGTAGCGGCATTTTGCGTATAAATCCCCTTAAGAGCAGCATTAAAATGATAGCATGAGAATTAAATATTACTCTGCATATCTAACCTCTATATCATAAAAGTTTTCGAATGAATTTTAATCTCTTCAAATTCCTTCTCTTTCACTAGCATGTGCGTATGGACACACCTTGGCCCAGTGCCTCTCAAATATATGTAGAACGGGCTAAATGGAATAGATGATAAGTGTGTGTGATACAGTAAATATAATGCTTTTGCTTAATTAATTAACTCCTCCGCCTTAGATGATTTGCCTTGTTCATAAAAGCCTTCTTCTTCTTCTTCTACATTTAAGCTGCACTAGCTAATTCCCATTATTTTCCATTTGTAAGTACAACCTTGCACTGAATCAATTCTGTTTCGCAGGCAAGAACGAAGAGAAGATGGACGTTTCGGATTCTGGGGGTAAAAAGCAATGTAATTTACGAGCATGCGGAGGCCACTTAGATAAAAGAGAATGCGAAACCTCCCTCGTCTTATCAACGTTATAGGCCCAGCCAAAAAGCAAAGACAAGAGGAATTGGGTCCCACTTTTGGATTATGTTTACGCACACGTGTCCACCTAATCGTCAATGGCGCTTTCTAAGTTTCTGAATTGCCTTCGATCTATCTACGCTGAGAATGCGCATGTGAGGCTAGTAATGACGATTTCCGTTTCGTTGAGGAGATGCGAGCGGATAATCGATTGAAATGACCCAAATATACCTAGAGATTTGTTCTTTTTCTTTTTCAGGTTCCAAAAATTGTCTGTGTGTGGGGGATTGAGCCTTTATAACTGCGTAATTGAAGCATAAATAAAAAATTAAAATTGCAAAATATTTTCTTTAGATGTTCATATAACTCATGCATGAAATACTTTCTTCCTTGCTTTGCCGAGAAGTTATTTTATTTAGTACTTATATCATATGAGCAAAACACGCAAAAAAGCTTGTCAATAAGGAATGGAAATTTTATAATTCATGGATCAAATTGATTGTAATTAATGAAGAAATGCTCTATTTATTAAGCCTGCCATAAATTTTGTGGGCTGATTTTGACATATCTATCATTGTGCTAACATAACAATGTCACATAGAATGCATATCAATCGGTATACGTTATCTCAATTATGCATCAATGCACACAACACTTTTCTTTTTTAGAAATTGTGTTTTCATCCATCCCTTCCCTCTCATCACTTTTCATAAGGTGAGTTCTAAATATGGATATTATCCATATTTATAATTAATTAGTTTTTTTGGTCGGATAATTAATTAATATAGGTGTAGATAATTATTATAATTTGCAATCTAATAAGACATGGCAAGGATAAAGGACATTATGGTCCTTTT
Source organism: Corymbia citriodora subsp. variegata (assembly GCA_014858505.1). Taxonomy (NCBI): domain Eukaryota; kingdom Viridiplantae; phylum Streptophyta; class Magnoliopsida; order Myrtales; family Myrtaceae; genus Corymbia; species Corymbia citriodora. The sequence goes on along the minus strand of CM026420.1, from coordinate 20,420,789 downwards.
CTTGAAGTAATAATTGAAGGACAGTGGGGAGCTCATGCCGTTTTGTAAGCACATTTTTCCCTAGAGTTGGGGGGCACACATCCTTTGGCCCAGTGTTCCAAGGTCGCATCACTTTAGTCGTCTTAGGTGGGACCCTTGATGTTGAATCTTGACCCATTGATGACTTTCTTTCTCTCTTTACTAATTTAGCAGATCTTTTATTCCACAGGCCAACTTATTGCAAATTCGCCCTAATCAAATTCTGGTGCAATCCCGCTCTTTTGAAGTGCTCATGCAAGATATTTTTAATCCACAGGAAGACCAGTAGAGTTTGTAAATTGATACTTTCCGAGGAATGATTTAAATACCTCTACATATAGGTAGTTCCAAGCATCACTATTAGTTTTTGGTCATCATACCTTACTCATCATCTTCGCAACTTTACTAATCATTATTGCCAAAATTGAACATTCTCGTGTCAATCCAAGAGTAACAAAATGAACGAACAAGGGCGAACCTCTGTGTGGATGATCAGGGAATCCAGCCGGAGGAGACACTGCAAAATTCGACAAGCCAGTTGGGGTTAATTAGAGAGCACTAGCAATCACCAGCACCGCACTAGACCACTAAATAAAGAAAAACAAGAAGAAAAAAAAAAGACATCTTTCGGTAAGAAACCTGAGAACTCATCCAGCTTAAGAAAGGGGTCCAAGCTCCTCAATTCATTCCTGAAAATCCAAACCACCCACGAAAGTTTTACAACCTTTCGGATCTCGCGATCAGAAGAGAACGAGCGTAAAAGAAAACAGCCCAGAGAAACTCATGAACCCCACCAAGAACCGGATCAAATGCGGGAAGGAACGGAGGAGAGGGGAAAAGTCAAAAACCTGCCAATGTTTCTGCGGACGATGGCGCCCTGGCTCTCGTGCTGCTGCTTGGCCAGGACCGTCTTGACCACTAAAATCGCAAACGATTTTCTTTAGATGTTCATATAACTCGTGCATGAAATACTTTCTTCCTTGCTTTGTCGAGAAGTTATTTTATTTAGTACTTATATCATGTGAGCATAACCCGCAAAAAAGCTTGTCAATAAGGAACGGAAATTTTATAATTCATGGATCATACTGGTTGTAATTAATGAAGAAATGCTCTATTTATTAAGCCTGCCATAAATTTTGTGGGCCGATTTTGACATATCTATCATTGTGCTAATGTAACAATATCACACGGAATGCATAACAATTGGTATATATCATCTCAATTATACATCAATGCACACAACACTTTTCTTTTTTGGAAAATCGTGTTTTCATCCATCCCTTCCCTCTCATCACTTCTCGTAAGGTGAGTTCCAAATATGGATATTATCCATATTTATAATTAATTAGTTTTTTTGGTTGGATAATTAATTAGTATATGTGTAGATAATGATTATAATTTGCAATCTAATAAGAAATGGCAAGGACAAAGGATACTATGGTCCTTTTCTTGAAGTAATAATTGAAAGACAGCGAGGAGCTCACGTCGTTTTGTGAGCACACACATCTTTTGCCCCGATGTTCCAGAGGTAGCATTGCTTGAGTCGTCTTATGTGGGACCCTTGATGTTGAATCTCGACCCATTGAGTTTCTTTCCCCCTTTACTCATGGAGTAGATCCGTGGTTCCACTGGCCAACTTATTGCGAATTCGCCACTACACTGTCTCTTACCTCCTTCGCCCTAATCAAATTCTGGTACAATCCCACTCTTTTGAAGTGCTCATGCAAGGTATTTTCAGTCCACAAGAAGACCAGTAGAGTTTGTTAAATGATACTTTCCGAGGAGTGATTTAAATACCTCTACATATAGGTAGTTCCAAGCACCACTATTTGTTTCTGGTCATCATACCTTACCATCTTCACAACTTCACAAATCATTATTCTGGTAAACCCTAGCCCATCCAACTACATGAATCAAAATGATAAAATTATGTGAAATATAGTTTCAAGGGTCAGCATATGGTAAAAACACAAAAACACAAGCGCACACTTTTTTACGCTAGATTTTCAAATCTATTAAATTATTATCACTAAGAAAAGAAAGAAAGTTAGCTTCCTTTTGGAAGAAAGGAAAAGAAGAAAAGTTGAGTTGGTATGATTATTGTTTTATGGGAAAATTGACATAAATAATTCATAAATTTTGGTTCAGTTTGTAATGTGTCCCTGAACTTTTGATTTATTTATTGTGATCTATAAATCTTTGGTACTTATTCAATTTTGCCTTAGATTATATAAAAATATTTAATGTTGTCATTCCATTAATTCAAATTAACAAAATTTATTGATTTGGTTTCCAATCAAGTACATTTGAATATGGACAAAAAAAAACCTTATATGTGGATTATCCACGGAAGATATTCAATTGATATTGTCATATAATAATTCTTTAATTTGTTTTGGAAAATGATTATCCATTTTTTTTTGTTGAAAGTAAATATTTTATACATATCTCACGATGATATATGAGGATTCCAAATAAAGCAAATCCCAATCAGTAAAGTACAATTACAAAGCACAAATTGTTGTGATAAGTACATTTTCCCACAAAAATGATTCTCTCTCGATATCAAAATAGAATAATAACATAATCTCGAGGCACCAATAGACAAAAAAAAAAAGAGTCAATGAATTGACAAGTTTTAACTATTGGACTACAACAATTTACGAAAGATTATCTACCATAGAAAGTTCCCACTCAATAGAGGCATACCTCAAGATTAGATCTCGAGGATTCCAAACTCCAAAGGCAAAATCCAAAATTATATTAATTGGGGGAGGGGGAAAATATGATCCCTTTTCCATGGTCGACCTAAGGATTGGGATTAGGAAAAAAATATAAAAATGAAAATAAAAGAAATAAGGAAAGATATTGCTCGAAATGAGTGCGTTGTGTTGTCTTTGTTAGCTTGCTTGAGCTTCTCTTTGATGGAGATTAACTAGTCGGACTCGGCCAGCGCGAACTCATCTTCGGGACGATTTCACCCCGTTGTTCTCGACCACAATCTGGTTTTGTAGCTTGTAATCCCGGTGGTCCTGTGGCTATTGTTGTTGGTGGAAGTGATCTATTGATTCTGTGGATGTGCTGCAGGTTAATTCCTTCCGCTGTCCGGATTCCTTAGTTCGCATGAGATGGAGAGCTGTAAGTATGTTCCTCAAGTGCAAGCATAGTTTGTTGCTTGTGGCTTTAAGAGCAACCATTTTCTTGTGAAGAATTGGTCTATGTTTCTCTGCCTTTGCCTTCATTGGGTTTTGATCTTAATCAATGTTTTCTAATTTAAAAAAAGAAGAAGGTAGTATTAGTTTGTTATTTTAATGTCTAGGGTCATTGGAATGACGGAAAGATCTTTCTAGCATCGAGATTCAAAACAAGCTTTAAATGTTCTAGCCTTTATGATGTCACCTCATTCTCATCTTTATATTAAGGAAAAATTCTAAATAAGAATTTGAAGTGCCTTCATTTTCTCAAATAAGGACCTAAAGTGGACATTATTTTAAATAAGAGTTTAAAATGAATCTTATTTCAAATAAAGCCCAAGAAAACTTCCCTCATCCTAAAAGAGTTCTTCAGTTATTCATCCAACAACCAACCCTCTTACATTCTCTTTCAAAATCAATAACTAAGTACTTGGTTCTGATCGGCCCTTAACCATCTTACCGTGTCGGTAGAATCGAGTATGGTTTTATAAGTATTAGCAAACATAATCATTTGGTTTAGGATATTTAGAAGATATATATATATATATATATAAATCGTTTTCATTATATTTAATGCATAGAACACTTTTCTTTTCTAGTACTCGAGTTTTGCTCCGTCCCTTTCCCTCCAAACGCTCTCCCAAGGTGGGTTAGTTATCCATATTTATAATTTGTAAAATAAAAAGGCATAGCCAAGGGCAAACGGCAATATAGTCCTTTTCTTGAAAGTAATAATTGAAGGACAGTTGGGGGGCCTCTTATCTTTTTGTGATTGAGCCACGTCCAACCTTGAACCACGTCCCTTGATCCGCGGTTACATCGGCCAACTAATTACAAATTTGCCACTATATAGTCTCTTTCCTCATCATCCCTAATCAAATTATGATAGAATCACACTTTTTGGAGTTTTTCACGTGAGATATATAAATCCCCGATATGACCTTTGGAACTCATTGGAAGATACTTTCCAAGGAATGATATGAATGCCTCTAAGTCATAAGCGGTTCCGGACATCATCATTATGTCCTTCTCATCATACCTCACCTATCCTTTTTGCAATTTCATTAATCATATTTCAAATAGACCTTCATCTACACCTGTTCAATGAGTGAGTATGGCCAAGTTTAGATCATGTAATAAATGGTGTGATTCAAATTAATCCTTTTATGATATATCTATTTATAATATAAATTTTTCGATCCATACTTAACTTGACCTAATCCATCAATTCGAGGTAGGGAAAATGTGGTCCTTTGTCCATGGTTGACCTATAGGTTGGGATTACCCAAAAAATATTTTAATAAAAGTACAAAAAGAAATGCCCCATTTTAAATCCATTTTTGCAAGAAAATGCTTCTTTTGTTAAGGAGGGAAATACTTGCTTGGACCAAGAAAGGATTAAGTGAATCACAAATTGCTGATCTCGCGGGACCCATATCTAAAATCAAAGTTGCGTATTTTAAGATCATGGAAACTGATGAGCTAACAGAGTTATTATTTGGAGGCAACTGATGGTGGTACGGCCGGAGGGAGACAATCTGAGGACCCAGGCCTTGAGATAGTGTGGGATTCGGTAAATGGAGTTTTTAGCCCACAAGCCTGGCATATTGTCCTGACGACCTTGCACAAGCTTCTCTTTGATGGAGACAACCCACTTGGACCTGGGAGGCCTATGCTCATAGATGGGGACGATTTTGCCTTGACAGGTTGATTTCCTGGGGCGTTGAGATTCGGCAATCTCTTGGAGTGCGTGAGTGGTTAAATGCCAACGCCACAAGAGCTCCTCGCTGTGAAAAACAGCCATTTCTTATGAAGAAATGGTCTGTATTTTTCTGCCTTTTGTCCTTTGAATTGATAGAAAGCAAAGTAAAAAAAGAAAAAGAAAAAAACAATTGCTACTTTAATAATGCTACAAGTTTTGGAACAGAGGAGATCCAGAGAAAATATTCATGCTCCAGTAGTTGATTACCACGCGTCCATTGCTAACATTGAAATATATGAAATTTTCTCATTTTCCAACATCGAGATTCCAAACGACATCATGTCAATTTCGTCGTCACATTAATAAGCGGACAGCGTGATAAAGAACATGCCCCACATAACCCGTACATGGTACAATAATGGACCAGGTTTTCACCTGCCCAACAGGGATGTGACATCTCATGCTCGACAGGAAACACGCCATGTAGACTTCCCTTGTCAACATTCGGCCAAGCCAAAGCATGACCGGAGGGATCGGGTCTCACTTTTGGACGGTGTTTTATAAATATCTTTCTCTTTACCTTAAGAATGGCATTTTAAAGAAGTAATGATGATGCCTACGAGATGTCATTATTCAATTTCTAAACTAGATAAGGTGTGAGCCTAAGATCGATTGAGATGATCCAAATATCAAATTGTTTATACTTAATTTATGAGAATCAAAACACAAATAAAAGATTTAATTGAAAGAGGATTGTCCTAAGCCATTTATATTTCTCATGCATCACATACTTTTTTCATTGCTTTGCCGAGAGGTTATTAGACATAAAATCCATATCATGAGAGAATAACAAGTAAAAAAAAAGCTGATCAATAAAGAAAGAGAATTTCAAAACCAATGATTTGTATTGATTATAATGATGGAGAAATGCTATATTTATTCAGTCTTGGCTATTGAATTAGTATACTCAATGGTGTGATAAATTTGTAATTGGACATTGAATATGAGCCATTTGCTTTATAGTCCGCTTTCAATTTACCATAGAATTGCTACTTTAATAATGCTATAGGTTTTGGAACAGAGGAGATCCAGAGAAAATATTCATACTCCAGTAGTTGATTACCACGCATCCAATGCTAACATTGAAATATATGAAATTTTCTCATTTTCCAACATCGAGATTCCAAACGACATCACGTCAATTTCGTCGTCACATTAATAAGCGGACAGCGTGATAAAGAACATGCCCCACATAACCCGTACATGGTACAATAATGGACTGGGTTTTCACCTGCCCAACAGGGATGGGACATCTCATGCTCGACGGGAAACGCGCCATGTAGACTTCCCTTGTCAACATTTGGCCAAGCCAAAGCATGACCGGAGGGATCAGGTCCCACTTTTGGACGGTGTTTTATAAATATCTTTCTCTTTACCTTAAGAATGGCATTTTAAAGAAGTAATGATGATGCCTGCAAGATGTCATTATTCAATTTCTAAACTAGATAAGGTGTGAGCCTAAGATCGATTGAGATGATCCAAATATCAAATTGTTTATACTTAATTTATGAGAATCAAAACACAAATAAAAGATTTAATTGAAAGAGGATTGTCCTAAGCCATTTATATTTCTCATCATCACATAATTTCTTCATTGCTTTGCCGAGAGGTTATTAGACATAAAATCCATATCATGAGAGAATAACAAGTAAAAAAAAGCTGATCAATAAAGAAAGAGAATTTCAAAACCTATGATTTATATTGATTATAATGATGGAGAAATGCTATATTTATTCAGTCTTGGCTATTGAATTAGTATACTCAATGATGTGATAAATTTGTAATTGGACATTGAATATGAGCCATTTGCTTTACAGTCCACTTTCAATTTACCATAAATTTTGTACATAAATTTTAACATAACTAGCATTGGCTCAATTTGATAATATTATGCAAGAAGTGTAACGGTCAATATGTCATCTCAATTGATACCAATACATATAATACTCATCTTCTTTTTTTTTTTTTTGATCAGCAATAGTACTTTTTCAATACGACCTCATAAAGTGAGTTTGTTAAAGGGGGGAATTCATACATAAAATTTGCAAAAGAGGATAAGGGGGCTGCGAAAGCTAATTTGTTGGAAGGGTTTGATCACGGTGGGCTCTTGCGAGCCAATTTGCAGCTTGATTCTTCTTGCGTGGGCTATGTTGCACTTGGGCCCAAGGTAATCTTTGCAACAGGGCTTTGCAATCTGCGACTACTGATTGGGCTGCCCAGGAAGGTGTGTCCAAGCCTATTACTTCTCTAAAGGCTGTGAGGCTGTTGGTGGAGATCGTGACCTTCAGCTCACATGGGATAGTACAACTGCAGGAGTTTAGTTCAGTTTGGAGTTGTTCTCTGTTTTGTTCAGCAAGCCAAAGCAAAGCGTTCCTCAACACTAGGGTTTCGCCGACCATTGCAGAAGGTGCTTGAATCATCTGAGCAAAGCCTCCGATGAGCAATCCTTCCTCATTTCTGCATACACCCGCCACAGATCTGGTAAGCGAGGATCCTGTCCAAGAGCAGTCTACGTCTATTTTTAACTCGCTGTTCTTTGGAGGAGTCTAGGTCTATCTTGCAGCTCCATCCGCTTCTGTTGATGTTTGGTGCTGTCTGTTCCATTTTGCAAACAAATTGGTTTTTGTTCGGGCGGTGTCAAGGGTTGTTCACGGCTAAGGTTGTCGACCTTGGAAAATGGCAACGTTGCATTGTTTCCAGATCTGCCACAGGACACCAACGAACAAAGCTTTCGAAGATGGATCTTGTGTTGCGGTGAGATAGTCATGGATCCATTTCTCTATTCGGCCGATGCGTGCTGGGTTTGTGTCTATGTTTATGCCATGTTCAGACCATATATTTGATGTCCAATCGCATAATATGAATAGATGTTCCATGGTCTTAGGTGTTTTGTGACAAAGGGGACAAATTGGGTTGTGTTTCAGCTGTCTTTTGTATAGGTTTTCTGTTGTGGGGAGGGTGTTGTTGCATATGCTCCATAGGAAGAGTCTAATTTTTGGGTAAACACGCAGTTGCTACACTTTTGTCCAAAGAGCACGAGGTACTTGGTAGGAGGAGGTGGGGTTAGTTGCTAATGATGGCCTGCTGGTGTTATGGATGCTGTTATAACCACTTTTGGCTGTACAGTCTCCCGAGTGATTTGCTGTCTAGCTGATCTTGTCTGGTGTCGATTGTAGCTTAGGGGAATTGCTCAAATTTCCTTTACCACACTTTCCGCGAACAATTCGTTTAGTGTGCTGGTATTCCATGTCCTCGATTGTTGGCGGATTAGGTCAGCCACTAAACAGGGGTCTTGGCGGTTTGCCAAGCTGTGTAGATAACCTCAGGGCAGCCACCCGTCCTCCCTTATTCGGATGCTTTTTCCGTCTCCAACTATCCATTGAGTATGTGGTTCCATAACGTCTCTCCCTGCTAATATACTTTTCCATCCCCAAGAGGCTTGTTGCTTGTTTTGTGCTGCCCAAAAATCTCCACTAATGTGGTAGATACTCTTTAAAACTCTGCTTCATAATGCATTCAGCGTTTGGAGTAATCTCCAGGCTTGTTTGCCCAACATGGCTATATTGAACTTTGTTAAGTCCTGAAACCTGAGTCCTCCACGATCTTTCTTGGATTTTAGATCATCCCACTTTTTCTAGTGTATGCCCCTCTTTGCTGCATGTTGTTTCCACCAGAAAGCTGCTATTTTTGCTTCAATTCCTCTGCATATGGATATTGGGATTTTAAAAATAGACATAGTATATTGAGGGATTGTCTGGATAACAGTTTTTAGGAGGATTTCTTTCCCTGCCTTTGATATCAACTTCTCCTTCCACCTTTCTAGCTTACTCTCAACCCTTGTGAGTATCCAATTAAACATTTGCTTTTTAGTTTGTCCACAATCAGAAGGGATACCTAGGTATTTCCTTGTTTTTTCGATGAGGGGGACCCTTAATTCTGGTAAGATACTCCGTTTTAGCTACTGTGGGCACTCCTTCCTTAGCAAAAGACCCGATTTATTTAGGTTGATGGCCTGTCCTGAAGCATAACAATACTGGTTTAAGATGCCCGCCAGATTTTGAGTTTCATTTACCGTCCCATTCAGAAAAAAGATAGCATCATCAACAAAAAGTAGGTGGGATAAGGTTGGGCATGTAGGGTTCAACTTTATCCCCTTTATAGTGCCGTCCTCCACAGCCTTGGACATCAGGGCAGTTAGGGCATTTGCAACAATGATGAAGAGATATGGTGAAAGAGGATCACCTTGTCTAATTCCTCTCGAAGGGGTGAAAGCCATATAGGGTTCTCCATTCACCAAAGTGCTGAAACTTACAGTTGATATGCAACAATAAATCCATTGTATCCATTTTTCAGCAAAACCTATAGTTCTCATGTAGTCGCATAGAAAATCCCATTCAATTCTATCGTATGCCTTTTGCATGTCAAGTTTTAGGACAGCTTGGAATTTCCTTTTTCGTTTCCTAATTTTGAGTTGGTGTAGCACCTCCTGAACAATGAGAATATTATCCTGAATTTGTCGATCACTCACAAAGGCACTTTGTTCCATAGATATAATATTAAGGATCCACGGTTTCAGCCTATTTGCCAGTACTTTTGCTATAATTTTGTAGCTAAAGTTGCATAGGCTAATAGGTCTGAATTAGGAGACATTTTTTGGGTTTTTTACTTTTGGGATGAGGGCTATATTTGTCTTGTTTAATTCTGGGTCGAAGTTACCTTGGCTGAAGGAAGAATCCACCATTTTGAAGAGGTCTTCATGACATACTGACTAGTTTTTTTGATAAAAGATCCCATGTATACCGTCCGTGCCCAGTGCTTTTGTAGCTCCTAGCTGGAAGATAGCTGTTTTAATCTCCTCTTTTGTTACCTTTTTTTTATCAACTCCTCATTCATCGTATGCCAGACTACGTGAGGGCATTGGGCTAGGACCGGCTGGTAGCTTCTAGTACCCACCAATGTGAAGAGCTGCTGGTAGAAGTCTCGAATGTCGTGTTTTAGGATTGTTGGGTTTCTACACCAGGTTTGGTCATCTATCTTCAACATGGTGATCTTGTTTCTCTGGCGCCGTTGAATAGTCAAAGCATGGAAAATACTTGATGTTTTGGTCCCCCCATTTTAGCTAGCTAATCCTGGACCTCATACCTCAATACATCTCTTCCTGGCGCCATAATTGGTCCATTTGAGTCACTAGAGCTTTAAAGTCCTCCCTATGTGATTCCTCATCAACATCATTCGTTAGTTGTATTGGTCGTGATTTCAACTGTGGGATCTGTGTATGAGCATTTTTGAATTTTCTCCTGCTCCATTCACTCATTGCTGCCACCACCTTCTTCAGCTTTCCTACTAGGTAGTCTTGTCGTGTGTTTTCCGCATTCCATAGGTTCTTAATTAAATCTGCACAGTCTGGGTCATCCAGCCAAAAAGCCTCTAATTTAAAGCTCATTTTCCTGTTTTTATGCTGCTGGTTCAGGTTTAGGAGGATCGAGCTATGATAAGACCCTATAGCAGGCAGCGCGAAAGCTTTAGCATGGATGAACATGATTCACCATTTGAGGTTGCATACTGCCCTGTCCAGCTTCTTCTTCACTAGGTCAGTGCCTTCTCTATTGTTTGACTAGGTATATGCACACCCCTTACTTTCAATATCCATTAGAGAGCAATTATTTAGAAAGTCTCTAAAAGCCCGAATTCGATAACGATCTACTTCCCGGCGTCCGACCTTCTCCCAGTGATAAAGGACTTCATTAAAGTCTCCAATGCATAACCAGGGGAGAGTATTGCTAAGGGTTGTAGAGCTCAATGTATGACACAAGTGTTGTCTCTCCTGAAAATTCATGGAGGCGTGTATGAATGTGATTCACATGATTTGTCCGCTACTGTAACTTGTTCCTTTTATGTCAATAAAGTCCCCCGCACTAGATTGTACTTCCACATGCACCTCCTCATCCCACTTTAATGCTAGACCACCCACTATGCCGACTGGTTCAATTAGGTAGGAGTGGGCGAGCTTTAGACTTCTCCGGACCCTGTCAACAACTTGTTCTTTATTTTTGGTTTCCATTAGGAAAACCAGGTTGGGCTTTTCCTGAGCCACTAGGGCTCTAAGGTGACGAACTGTCAAGGGTGTGCCCAGCCCTTGACAGTTCTAGCTCAATATCTTCACGCTGATGCGGTGGCTTATTAGGGCTAGCCACCAAAGCCCATGATTTGACCTCTTCCCACAGCTAAGTTGGGGTGTCTAGGAGTTGCTCTTCATTTATTGCTATGCCAGTAGGATTCTTCTTCTCATATGGACTGGCACGTTTTTGTTTCTTTTGTAATAGGGTTTTATAAGGGGTTTTTCCTTTCTTTGATAGCCCCAAACTGGACCCACTTTCTGCAGCATTGTGACAAAGTAAGAGAGTTGGGGAAATTCTCTTTCCTTTCTCCCTAATCAAATTATGATATAATCATTCTTTTGGAGTTCTCATCCAAGATATTTAAATCCATGGCCATCGGAACTCCTTATATGATACTTTCTAAAGAGCGATGTATATGCCTTATGCATAAACGGTTTAAAACTCTATCATTAATTCTATCTTATTATACCTCATTTATCATCTTCACAACTTTATTAATCATCTTTATTAATCATTATTCAAATTAACCCTCACATATTCAACTACGTAAATGAAAATGATGCCATCATCTAAAATGTTAGGTTTCAACAGTCATCAAAGGGCTCAAATTTGATTTAACATTTGGTAAAAACAAAAAGGTTAATACAAAGAAAAGTCCAAAATATATACATATAATAAATTTACCATAAACTAATTTTTGTATCATAAAAAATTTTAAACTAGTACACTTGTAACATATTTATCCTACGTTAGTTTCGCTCAAATTTTACCATCTCAATTGACTAGGGCTGAGCGCGGTTGCCGGGTAGAACTGGGAATCAGAGAACCGAACTAGAGGGTCCGGTTCGGTTCCCGGTTCTAGGGAGACCGGTTCCTCATTTCCCGGAACCGACGGTTTCGGTGCCGGTTCCCGGTTCCTCATAGAACCGGAACCGGAAGGGAAATAAAAAAATGGAAAGCAAGCAGCAGCAGAAGTCAACAGGAAGCAAAGCAGGAGAAGGCCACACGGCAGGGGTTAGGTCGGCGAAGTCAGATGGCAGAGGGAAGTCAGACAGCAGCAGCATGTTGCTGAGGGGCGGAGATCGGAGAGAAAGCTAAAAAAAAGGAGCTAGAGAAGGAGAGAGACCGAGGGGCGGAGATTGGAGAGAGCTTGAGAGAGAAAAGGAAGGAGAAGGAGAGAACGAAAAAACAAAAGCAAGAGATAAAAGTGAGAGAGAGACGTGTGTTGACTGAAAAAAGACAGGGAGAAAACAAGTGAAAAAGCTTCAAGAGAGGAGAGCGACCGAGAGAAGGGAAAGATCCGGGAATCTGAGTGCGAGAGGGAGGCTCGAGAGGGTCTTCTATTGTTGCCGGAGGACCACTGAGTAACCGCCGCCCATCGCAACCACCGAACGAACCAGGTTAGTTTGTTTATTTATTTACCTTTTTCACCGAAATACCTGGTTTTTGTAAGGCGTCGGGCCAGAGCTTGCACGGAGCAGTTCACGTGAGCCCCGGCCCTTGTCGTCCCTCCACTGAATTTCCTTTGCATGCTGCCATGTTTAGTTGGAAGCCTAGTCCCGGTATAAGTTCGGTTCGAGTTGGAAACCCTTCAGTTTATTCATGCCCGCCAAGTGTTTGATGAAATGCCTTATAGAAAACCGAAGGGGGTTCATACTTTTAGTCGAAAACCGATCTGTTTTCATGCTCTTTTATCTATAGAATCACTATGTATTCATTCATATTCGAGGTTCCATGATGATTCGTATGAAAAACCCATGTATCGTCGAATCGGTGAGGGTTTCGCAGCCACCGGAGTTTATGGCCGGCGGTGGCCGATGTCGACGGGGATGAGTGGCTGATAAAAGGGTGGTGTCTCGGTAAGGAGAGAGGAACCATGGGGTTTTCGGTTGGAGTCGAAGGTATTTCGGATAAAAAAAGAAGAAGAAGAAAAGAAATAGAGGAAGAAGAAGAAACGCGGGTGAGGGACGTCGGGAGGTTGAAGACGCTGCATGGGGGAGGAAGAAAGCTGCAGCAGAAAAGATAAACACAAGAAAAAGACAAAAAAAAAATATTAAACAATTAAAACATTAAAAAAAATAAAAATTGTTAAAATTTCCTTTTTTTAGTCCGATCGGGTCGGATCCGGGTAGCCGGGCCAGGTTGTCAGTGCGGATCGGGTTAACCGGTCCAAACCCGTTACCCGAATATTATATATAATATAAAAAATCCAACAAAAATCAAAAATTCAGAAAATCACGATTCCCAATTCTAGGGAGGGAGGTTCTGGTTCCCGGTTCTTCTTTTTTCAGAATCGGAACCGGCTCCACTTAAATGAAAAAAAAAAGAAAAAAGAACTTGTTGGACCCTGGAACCGGAACCGGAACCTGTAAGAGGGTAGGTTCTAGGTTCCAGATTTCGACGAGTAGGTTCCAGGTTCCAAAAACTGAGGAACCTGTACCTAAGGGTAGGTTCCAGGTTCCAAAAACTGAGGAACCTGTACCTAAGGGTAGGTTCCAGGTTCTAAGCGGAACCTGTAAGGAACCTGGAACCGCTCACCCCTACAATTGACATGACAAGTCTAAGAGATGCGCATCATCTTCCAATTCCATCAATGAAGTTCTTCCTCTAAAATGCAAGCATGGTCGGCCTGTGAATCTCTACACTTCTTGAAGACCTAAAAAATCATGGAAGGAGATATTGCCGTTGCTCGTTATGGGAGGTCATTGTTATGAGTTGGTGCATTTAACTGGTTTTCCGAAATAGATGAATTGTTGACGGGGAAGCACATTGAATTGGTGCTTCTTGTTATTGATTCACTTCTCTGCTCTTATGTCCCAGGCAGTGATTTTCTCATTAAACTCAAATTTATTCACACCTTTCTTGATTCTTTGCACCTAGTATTGTTGCTTGCACTTCTTGTATCATGGGTGTGCATCGCAAATGACAGAAGAAATGAAATGAAGTTCGAAACTTGGCCATGTCAGAAGTGTCTCATAGAGACGTCTTGTGATGATAGTACATTGGACATATAAAGGCACGTTGTGGTGGCAGTTTGTCTATTTTGTGTATTTTCCTAGTAACTTGCTTCCTCTACAAAAGAAGCTGGACCGAGCATTATCTTTCTACTACTTGCTAAATCGTCTCATTGACAAGTTGATGACTCTGGATTTTTCAATAGATTGATCCTATGTCTTCATCACATGAGAATGGAGAATTGTGTGGATTGATGAATGAGAAAGGGATCTTGGATGAGAGAATTGAAATGGTGAAAGCCAATTGCAGGCATGCGAGGAAAAAAATCAAAATTTTACAAATAAAGCAACGTCAGAGTGAGCATGATTGGACAGAATTAAAGCCACACGGTAACGACTTACAGGTGAAAGTTGCAAAATTGGAAGCAAATGAGAAGACCAATGTCAAAGCCATACTTTTAGTGATAGGAGATATGTGTGTGCTGATGTTGTTTAAGTTGGATCGAAGGACACAATATTCCTTGCCTTAGTTTTGCAACAATGTTGGTGCAAGAATGTTGTGGTAATTGCCATTGTTGTTTTTATTATCAGTGAGAGAAATGTCGTGAAAGCAATGTTGATTTTGGAGAAGGGGTTGTAGATCTTGTTGAAGTGAATTAACAATGCTGTGAAGTCGATGAAATCTTGTGTAAATCTTATTATTGTTGGGTCAATGGGAGGTTTTTAGGTAAATCTCGTCTTGAACGTACTAGATTCTTGTTTCAACCTTTCCAAAGAAAGAGGAAACAAAAAAGAATGCAAAAGAGATTGTCCTTTCTTAAGAAAAATAATTGCAGGACCATTACATTGTAAGGGACCGTTCAACATTGGACCAGCCGCATGTTCTTTATGACGACCATCCAAAAGAAATTCAATATGTACCAGACTTGAATAAGCTTTACAAAACAAGCTTTACACCAGACATCCAACTTTGATAGCAGATTTATTGCCTTGCTACACTTTGAGATTTTTGAGTTTGAGGGGATCTAGAAACTTGGCTTGAAAGATCCGTTATATGATTTGCATGGCCTTGATGAATCTCTTGTACTATGTTGCACTAGACATCTTAAATTAAGGGAAAAAAACACAATGTTATTATGCCGATCACCATGGATTATAAAATCCTCATGGAAATAAAATGTTTAACGTAAAATATGAGTTTCCCTGGCTTCAGATACATAAAATTCATATTCTTATAGACAAACCACATTAACATTTTATTTTGGCATTGTCAAAAACCATATGAGTTGTAACGGTGGCCTATCCCCTATCCACTATCATTTTCTCAAATCAAACAATATTTGATTGTGCTTTTTCAATATATACTTCAATAACACCCAAACTTGATCGATATTACTACCACTAGTAGAAAGATTGCTACTATCACCAAGAGTAGCTCCTTCAGTAAATGTTTCAACAACATCATAACTTAATCGTAGATCCATCAATTCTAGCATTTGATGATCACCAAATATCTGCAAAACACCATCTCTCAAGGGAAGAGTAACAGTGCAAGTGCCATAATTTTCGTGTGGTACTCACTTAAGAGCCATTATTTTTTTTTCTGTTCAATTAAGTATTACAAATTTGAAAAATTGATCACTTGAATGTCATTGGCGATTTGTCTTGCCAGAAAATTTGACATGGATGCTAGTCGTTCTACATGACTTCATTGATGCTAATCAATTTTACTTCGTTGTGATAGTTAAGTGAGGGAAAAAAAGGTTATGGCACATAAGTGAGTGTTATACGAAATTTTTAGCACTATTGTTATCCTTATCCCATCATCATTTTTATTTATAAGTAAAAAGGTTGGGAAGGGTCAATGTAAATGTCCCTTTGAACTTTGGCATAAGGTTTCCACGTAGACAAATCCCTAATTAATTCTTTATAAAGCATTTTAATAGAAGTAGGTACCATATATAGAACGAGATACTTCTCATGAACGAGCCCCATTGAATATAAAATTCAAAATATTTTAAATTTAATTTTCAACAAAGGAGTTAACTTATAAAATCATCTACTTTTATACTAAAAGTAATGTTTGTCAACAATTTATGAAATGCTTTAAAACTTTCGAAATTGACTGAAAGGCAATGTATTTTGGATGTTTAAGGCCAATAGAGACCATAATCACCCCGTTTGCAAAATCATCAAAGATTCGTCAATTAGGAAATGTAGGAGAGATATGACGTGTTTTAAGTTTTATTAACGTAAGAGGACTCGTGCCTTGTACCATAAATATAAAATCCTCTGAAAGAACTATAATTTTAGATGGAGAGATCCATCGTTTAATTTTTGAAAACAATAACCAATTCTACTGAGCGTGGCTAGACAAAGTGAAATAAGTTAGTTTTATTGCAAGAGATCAAGAAACGTATGCATGATTTCACATGACTTGAGATGTTGGAGTAAGAAATGAAAGTCGAATTTCGAATATTAAACAAATATAATACACAAACACCTCGTATCTATCTGGGCATGCTAGGAAACGTCTCGCCAGAATCATGTCAATTCAAAAGGTTATTACGACGGCTCTCTTTCCACAAGGGCAGAAATCTTATTGATTCATCTCAATTTCGTGTATCAAACCCTCGCCGATTGATTTTGAAAGGAATAATTTGTTGCGCATAATGGGACAATTTTTGTGCAAATTGGGGGGCAATTTGAAACAAAACGACGTTCGGGGTGTTCTTTGACAATCTTCTTCTTCTACTTCTACCCCAACCATGTGCGATTCCGACCTCGGAATCCTCTACAGTAGGGGTGTCAATGGGTCGGGTCGGGTCGGGTTTTGATGTTACCCGACCCGACCCTAATCCTATAGGGTCATGCTTTGGCCCGACCCGACCCGACCCGAAACGCATTAGACCCAAACAAAAGGGTCGGGTCGGGTCGGGTCGGGTCAAAGCATGACCCTTTACAAGTTTGGTTTTAATTTCTTGTTTAGTTCAAAAACTCTAGAGAGTTGAGAGCCAAAACGTACAGAGAGAGATAAAAACTTATTTTCTTTTGTTTATTTTATCTTACTTTACCATTTTCCCTCAACGGATGAAAACCAAAACGCACGAACGGTACCAATGTCAAAAAAGCTTGCATGCGACCCGTTTTGACCCGACCCGACCCTAAATTTAGGGTATTTTCGGGTCGGGTCCGAGTATGGAGCCGGTATCGGAAAATACCCTAAGTTTAGGGTCGGGTTGGGTCGGCCCGGGCTGGGTCGGGTCGGCTCGGGTCTTTTTGACACCCCTACTATGCAATTCTGAGAACCCTCCCTCCTCCCGCTCCTCCTCCTCAAACTCTGTCTCCGCCTTCCTCCATGCCCTCATCCCCGACCTTCTCCTTTCCATTGAGGCCGGCGAGTATCATGCAGCCCTGCTGAACTCCGATGCCCTCCGTCTCAATCTTCAACCTCTCCACAAGCACCCTCCCCGAGGTCTCCAACTCCACCGAATCAGCTGAGGCTGTCTACTTTGAGTTGATTGACCGAGCTGAGTCGTTTCTTATAAACGTGTCGGGCAATGAGGCGGAGAGTGGTTCAAGAGTTGTTCTCATCTTGTGTGTAGCTTAGGGGCATTAATAACCGAACCGAAAACCGAATCGAAATTTTGTGCGTTTTTTGTTCGGTTCAATTTTGGTTTGATTAACTGAAAAATAACCATTAACTTTTCGGTTCGATTCGATTTTCGGTTCGGTTCGATTAGCTGAACCAATTTAGGTTCCAATAAGTAAAACAAAAATAGAAAAACTAAAAAACCGTCCCCAACTGAATTGAACCGAATCTTCAGTTCGGGACGGTTTCGGTTCGGTTCGGTATTATCCCTTATCGATTCGGTTCGGTTCGTTTTTTTCAAAAAAACTAAACCGAACCGAACCGAACTATTTACACCCCTAGTAGCTATGGCGGGGCTCTTGATCTTCTCTTAATGTAACATTACTGGTTAAGTCCCATCAGTTTCTCCATGTTAATCTAATATGGAGGAATGCAAACTTATCAGTAGGTAAATTGTGCTAAAGGTTCTTTAATTATGGGCGAGTTGCATTTAAAGACTTCGATTTTTCAGTTCCAGAAATTGATAAAGCTTTGATGCTTATGTAAAGTTCAGACCGTCGAAGGGATTTCCCAATTATACCCTAGGTAAGTCCAATCAGCTACACATCACAGCCTGCGGAAATAGACAACGTCTCACAGTTATCGAACTCAGCAGTGCAATCCACGTCGGCAGCAAGAGGTGGGCCCGCGTTTCCGTTAGGCAATAGACGCGAGGGAAGAGACGACAACGACGCCAGACGGACATAAAGAAACGGTCGATTGATGAGCATCGGAGGAGTGCGGGCGCTGAAGAAGCTGGAACGAAGTAGTCGGTTTCAAAGAGCGATACAACCCGTTTTCTTCTCCAAGCAATGCCAAGTTCGAAAACGTACCAATTTCTCGACGTGGTAGAGCTTCTTTAGCTCCCGTTACACCTGAAGACTCTTCCCATTTATCGAGTTTCTCACGCACGCAAAAGATTTCGATGTCTTCTTCCTGTGCCGTGCTCCCTTCCGCAAGAGCTGGCTTCGTCAACCCGAGTTGTCAAAGATTGTTCCAGCCCTCGAGATTTCACGAGCAGAGTAAGCTTGTGTCCTACTCTGAATCTGCTGTGAATTTTCAGTTCGCAAGAGTTTTAGCTCTAAGTGTGCTTGTGTCTTACGTATCGGGGTTTCCCCTTCTTCTATTTTCGCTTGAAGGAGGCAAATGTCACTCGGATAGGAGAACTGTACGTTCAGAGGAATCGTGGAGTTGGGTGTTGCAGTGGCTGGGCCGTCCCTATTGACTGAGCCCGTCAAAGGTCGGTCAATTTAGCTACATGTCATTGAGCTAATAAATTTTTTTTAGCTTAATTTACAGAATTTAACTAAATACATATGACTTTAGTGGTGAAGCCCACTTCTAATTCTTAAGATTGTTGGAAAGTGTTCTTTCTGATTCTTAGAAGTGCTCGTGTAGATATGTTTGTTTGATGGGTTAGTTTTTGGTGAATTTGCGAGCTCAGCATGCGAACCTGCTTCTGTGTTTGCCAAGAAGAGCTCCAAGGGGGAAATTTATGTTTTTGTATTTGGAATTTTCCTTTCTGTCGGTGCGTTATCGAATTTCAGTAAAATTGTGCTCAAGGGTGGTGGCATTGTTTATTTATTCTGTAGGAGTGGATAGGTTACCTTTTAAGCCGGAGGGGGTATGACTACTGGAAAGGGATCCCTCCGACTTTTCCTTTTTCTCCTCCTTTTCGATTTATTTTCCTTTTAATTTCTTTCCTTTTCGGTATATTTTACGAGCATATCCTCCAAATAAGATTAAATTTTCATATTTCAACTTGTAATTATCACTACTTGGGAAGATCAAGGTGAGCCACGATTTTTTGAAGTTAAGCTCCTTAAGATTTCTTCTTGATTTAAAAATCAACCCTCAATTAATTGTAATGGCTATCAATGTTGAAATCGATTTTTCTTTTTTTGAAAAACAATTTTAAAAATGAAGAAAATGTAAAAACTGAATAGAGAGGAAAAAAGAATCTGATGATAACACTTTGGTGTCGCAACTCTTTCAAATCACGGTTGAAGGAGGTCGACGGGCAACGAGATAGCATTTAAGCTTTTACAAATAAGGGAGGTGCGATAGCTCGTTTGGATTCTCTTAAATCTAGCATGTGTCTTAATATGGATTTTATAGTAAAATATCTAAAAATTGCCACTAGACTTAATTATGAGGGTCACGGCCCATGGGCTTCCCCAAGCCTATGCTAAGCGACATGGACTGAAAAGTACTTTTGGATTAATTGGACAAGGCTAATATGTCAAGATATTTTACAGACTCAAACGCACGCTTTAGGATACTCTGTGAGAATGTCATAATCTCTTAAACATGCGCGGATTACTTATGAACTTCATTTAGATGAGAAGCAAGAACCTAGAAGATGAGGGAGCTTTGGTGGTCATTACTATCTCACCTAAATCTTTCTGAAAATCAACCACATCTAACTCAAGATAATCGATAACGGGTCGTGGCATTCAATAACGAAGAAGAGCGACTCTGTGTCACTCATCTTAACAAATAACTCCAGGCTACTGATTGAAGCAAGAAGGGTCTCTGCGGCAGTGAAGCAAAAGGTGGGAGCAACGAGGTACTCTGAACAGAAAACATTAACATTTAACAGATGGGAATATCAGTAAGAAAAATGAACAAGGAACGACCTTGCACGTGTTTGACTTAGCTTGTTTGTTGGAATCCGAATCTGCTAACCGAGATAAGCGCCGCCTAGCTGAGCATAATTGAATTCTGCCAGACAACATAACTGATGCTTGTCTTTGGATAATTTCACCGAACACCTTCTGCGCGTCGTCTAACGGATGGCTGCTCCCATACTTTGAAACCACCGCATTGAACTCAAACCACTACTCTCGAACCAATCAGCACAAACAACCTCGAGGACCGAAGAAATAATGAATCTCCTTTGCTGCCATGAAAAATGAGTTCGATATTTGATGCTCAGAGTTTAATCGGGAAAGAAATGACCTGATGAGTGTGATAATTGATTGACGAACTCCATCATCGGTGGCACGTCCTAGCCGTCTATGAAGATTTCCCGATTCTTCTCTCTCCCCGTTTAACATAGCGATTGAAATGGAGCCGAAGTTGATTGTCGAACTCAGTGACGCGAGCCTCTTTGCAATTCGACGCCAAACGGACGACGGAACGAACACAGTCGTGGGCCTCGAGCTTCTGCCCCTGATCTCGAAGAAGCATTTGCACTGATATGAATCCACCGGCCTACTCGCGCAACTCTCGATCTTGCTTTCCACAGCAACCCGAGGTGATTCAGTTCGAGGTGAGGTCAGGCCGCCGGAGAAGCTGACGATGAG
The DNA here is from genome assembly GCA_014858505.1 of Corymbia citriodora subsp. variegata. Lineage (NCBI taxonomy): Eukaryota > Viridiplantae > Streptophyta > Magnoliopsida > Myrtales > Myrtaceae > Corymbia > Corymbia citriodora. The sequence goes on along the minus strand of CM026420.1, from coordinate 20,399,803 downwards.
TAGGCGGAGACATTTGAACACTCGAATCGACGGAAATGTACCTCAGGCGAGAGAAGAAATCCAGAGGATCCAGGTTCGAGATTCGTGCGTCTTCCACGATCGGAGATGGAAGGCCGGCGGTGGCTATCGGCGGAGCTGGCGGCAGGCGGCTGGCGGCGAAGCTAGAGAGAACGCGATAGGCTCGCGGCGCCGGAAGAATCCAGAACTTCGTCATTTTCAAGAGGAGTGTCATCTTTCGGGGTTTTTTTAGTTTTGGGCGGGAGATCCATGGAATGACAGAAGGCGCAGGATTCCCTTTATATTTCTATCAGGAAATGACCAAAATGCCCTGCTTTAAAATTACCAAAATGACCAAGGCAAAGGATTCATTGTGTGTTCGGGCATCTTCCAGCCCTTATTAAATCACGTCAATTTCGCCCGCCAAAATCATTAAAGGATGGTTATAATAATCATAATTACTGTTATTTGACTGAACATCCAATAGAAATTTCAACATTTTGCACAAGCGATGTGTATAGAAAAGAGTAGGAGCATGATTAATATGCCCCACCTTAACCATACGAAGTATTAATGATGGACTGTCATCTGTTCAACTATGCAAACGAAGATCATGGGATTATAAAATATTAGGTGAGCAGGTTCGGAGAGGGCTCAATTTTGATTTTCAATGTGTGGCAAAAACATAAAACACATGAACCACTTATTATTTTCGCAATATTTTCAATCTATTAAATTATCATACACCACAAAACAGGAAAGTTGAGGTCGGTGCAATTATTGTTTTTTCCTTCTCAATTTTGGGTAGAGGTGTGAATCTCTTGAGCCACACCACTTGGTCATCAATTTCGTCTTTAAGGAAAATTAGGGGTTGAGTCAACACATTTTAATTTCAAATAAACCCAATTATGTGATTATTGCACTAATCTATTGTTATGAACATTTGGGTCCATTGCACATGTGACAACTAATGATCCTATATTTTTTACTCTAATTATTATCAATTACTTTTTGTTATGAAAGGTGCAGAGCGTACCATCAACTTTGCCGCCAGGATTACACCGACAGACAAAAATAATGTAAATGAATTGACAAATTTTATCTATTGGACTATAATAATTTATGGTAGACTATCTAGTTAGAAAGTTTCCACACAATCAAGGCAACGTTCGAGATTAGACCTCAAGCGGCAGTGACCCTGCACAGAGTCATTACAAACTCCAAAGGCACAATCAAAGATTTTATTAATTGTAGGAGGGAGAAATTGTAGTCCTTTATACATGGTTGACTTGAGAATTGGGATTAGCCCAAAAAATAAAAATAAGAATAAAAGAAAGAACAAAGTAATGGCACCACATAATTTGATTAATCTAGTTCGACATTTACATACAGGATAATTAACATTACTACATGAGAAATCAAGAACGCGGCCTGTAATATGCATATACTGCATAGAAGGTCTGCATAAAAGTAAGCACAAGCAACACGAAAGCAGCAATTAGGGAAATGATTGACCAGGGATTGTCAAAGTACTTGTTCTTGAGAATGGCTACCCAGGCATTCCACTTGCGGGTGAGAAAGGCTCTCCACGTACTCATACTCCACAAGCGCGCGAGAACGGCTCTCAACATACGCAACATACTCCACAAGTGCGCGAGAGGGGATATATCGGGTGTATGGATACCGAGACCATTGGTACCGAAAATGGAATCAAAGACAATGGAATTAATGGCTTCCTGACGACTGGCTCCACGGTAGTATATCTCCAAATCATAAGAAACGTCCTGGAGACAATTGTCTCTGACATCCAAGGACAACTCCTGACAAAGCCAGATGAAAAACTCAGCGACCTGGGCATCGCTCTCAAGGTAGTGATAGATGATTCCATGGTTGCGGAGGTACCGGACGTCCTCGGGGGAGTTGATCAAGTGGTGCATGAAGATTACGTATGAGGTGATGTAGTTGCTGCAATCGAAGTGAGACTGCTCAAAGGCTATCAAGTTAAGGAAGAGCGACCTCGTCCATTTGTGGATCTCAAGGGGTGGGATCTTGAGGATCCCGTCCTTGAACTCGATGTCCCCCAACCTCGCATTATTCTCCATGATCTTGATCCCGGCTTCTCGGAGCTCGGTCAAGCAGCGTGTGAACCGTTTGTGGCCGAACGACCTTAAACGGGTCATGTGCCGCTTTGGGCCCAAGCCCACGAGGCAATTCCGGAACACTTCGAGGCAATGGACCATGCCATGGTCGTTTAAGGGGTTGAACTCAAATTTATTGCTGCTCTCGATGTAGGACGTCGGCAACAGAGAGAAGAAGAACCGGGTTGCTCGCTTGGTGACGCTCTTCTTCTGGCTGGGGTTGCCGAGCTGGAGACCAAGCAGCCGGTCGAGTATTTCGAGCGGGATCTGATTCTCGAGCATGATCATGTCCTGCTGGATCTGGTGTATCGATCCCTGCTTCTTTGAGAAGACAGGGTCATTGCGAGGGTAGCCGAGTTCCTCAAACCCCATGTCGAATCCATGGATCATCTCGATCACAAAGCACCCATCGAGGACCATCATCTCCACGAACTCATCGCTGCTCATGGATATCCTTCCCTCGTAGCAGGCGCGAGCTTTCTGCTCCACCTTCTTCACTGAGTCTAGATAGAGGCCTATTCCCTGACGGGAGCGCTTGAGGATGCGGTGGAGGCAGCGCCACTTGTGCTGCTCCATATGGTGGAGGTGCTCGCCACCGTGGTGGTATGGCCCAAGGGAGACGATTTGGGGGACCCAGGCCTTGTCCTCGCCATTCTTCAGATAGCATGGAAATCGGTAAATGGAGTGCTCTGCCCACGAGCTTGTCACGTTGTCCCGGCAACCTTGAGCGAGCTTTCCTTCGATGGAGATGACCCAGTCGGACTTGGGAGGCGTTGGCTCATGGTCAGGAACAATTTCGCCCCCATAGGTTGATTTCATGGGGACTCGAGATTCAACAATCTCTCGGAGCTTGAGAGTGGTTACACACCAACGCAAGAGTTGCTCGTAGTGAATATCATCCATTTCTTGTGAAGAATTGGTTTGTGTTTCTCTGCCTTTGCCTTAGATGGGTTTTTATCCTATGAATTGATGCTTTTGAAGAAAAAGTAAAAAAAAAAGAAAAAAAGAATTGCTACTTTAATAATGGCTATGGGTTTTGGAACAGACGAGAGACTCCTCCTTCCAGAGGTAATATTGACATGGAGATTCAAAAGAGCTTTATAATATTCAAGGAATTATGAGGTCACGTCATTGCGTCAGCATATCAATGAGCTGAAGGTGATAGACAACAATGCCCCCCGTTAGCCACGCAAGGTACAATAATGGGACTGGCTTTTCAAGTGCCCAATAGGGAGCGGACACCTCATGCTCCACCTGAAACGCCTGACCACATAGTCCGCATGTTTGCATCACATGGAATCATCGATGTTTTCATTTTGCCCCACTTAGCCTTTTAATTAGATTTTCATAGGCCGGAATAATTTGCTAATTAATGGGAGAAATAGATAGTCGAATGTAGCGGCATTTTGCATATAAATCCCCTTAAGAGCAGCATTAAAATGATAGCATGATAATAAATATTACTATGCACTTCTAACCTTTATATCGTAAAAGTTATCAAGTGAATTTTAACTTCTTTAGATTTCTTCTCTTTCACCAGCATGTGTGTATGGACATACCTTAACCCTGTGTCTTTCAAATATATGTAGAATGGGCTAAATGGAATAGACAATAAGTGTGTGTGATGTAGTAAATACAATGCTTTTGCTTAATTGATTAACTCCTCCGCCTTAGATGATTTGCCTTGTTCGAAGCCTCCTCCTCCTCCTTCTACATTTAAGCTTCACTAGCTAATTCCCATTATTTTCCCTTTGGAAGTACGACCATGCACTGAGTCAATTCTGTTTCGCAAGCAAGAACGAAGAGAGGATGGACGTTTCGGACTCTGGGGGTAAAAAGCAATGTAATCTACGAGCATGCAAAGGCCACTTAGATAAAAGTAGGGGTGTCAAATGGGCGGGTTGGGTCGTAAATGGTTCGACCCACATCAACTCATTTAACCCGTTTCGACCTATTTTCATTCAATATAAATTTGATGACCCATACTCGACCCATATTACCAACACATATTAATATTTTACTTAATTTAAGAAAATCTACTCCCACTTATTTAGTTCACTTTAAACTTTTTACATATAAATTATTTGAATAAAAATTTCACATCAAGTTTATAAAGTAAATTAAATAAGAAAAATTACTAAATAAAAAAATGTGGATACCTCTAAATTGAAATAGCTTTTGGAAAATAATTTTAAAAAAATCGAATTTTTTATTTTTTCTTTCTTTTTATTTTCCCTTTCTTTTCTCTTTTCTTTCTTCTTCCTTCTTCCTCCCCCTTTTCCTCTACTGGTGCCGCCCAATGGTGACTGGCCAAGACGCAGGCTAGCGAGCCCGAACTTAACCAAGGCCAATGAACTCGAGGCTTAGTCAATCTAGGCTCCGTCAAGATCACCGGTAGTGGTTAAGCTCAGGCTTGCTCGGATCTGGCGAGCCACGAACTTTGTTGCGGCTAGCAAGTTTGGGGCTCGCCTACCCAGATCTGGGCAAGCTGCAACTCGGCTAAGACCAATGACCTCGCGGCTCGCCTGTCCAAATCTAGGTTGAGCTTCGGCCAGTGAGCTTAGGGCTCGCCAGCCCAAGCTCTGTCGTGGCTTGCCTACCCAAATCCAAGTTGAGCTCCAATCGACGACGACAAGCTTGGGATCGGCGATGGTGACGGCGACGTGATGGCGGGATTGGCAATGGAGGTCGAGAACGCATAGAGGAGCAGAATGGAAGGAGATATATGATGGGTCTACTTAATAACTCACTTGACTCATATTTGACCTATATTTGATCCATTTAACTAAAAGTGAGTCATAATATGGGTTTGTGACTCATATTGACACATCTAGATAAAAGACAATGCGAAACCTCCCTTGTCTTATCAATGTTATAGGCCCAGCCAAAAAGTAAAGATAGGAGGAATTGGGTCCCACTTTTGGATTATGTTTATGTACACGTGTCCACCTAATCGTTAATGGCGCTTTCCAAAGGTGTGTTTGGTAACATTTCTATTTCTGGAAATAATTTCTTTTGAGAAATAGTTTTTTTTTATTTATACTTCCTTAAATAATCTCTGAGTAAAATAAGGCATTTGGTAATTACAGAAATTTCTTATTCTCGGAATAAAGAAGGAATAGCAATGCGTTTCATACTGACATAAAATTTTTATTTTTTTTTCTTTGATGGCGGTGGGGACCGTCGGGTGGCAACGGCAACCAGCAGGCTACGAGCGGTGATCAGTGGCGGTGGTGGCTGGTCGCCGACCGTAGCTCACCAGTCGCTTCCGTTGCCCCTTGGTTGCCAATCGCTGCCACTGCTGCCACCATCGGTTGCCAATCGCCACCGCTAGTCGTCGGGTTGCCGCCATTGGTCATGCTGGGTTGCCAGTCACCAATTGTTGGGCGAAGGGTTGCAGTGAGCGGGTGGCGGTAGTTAGCAGGGGGCGATCGATGGTGGCGGGCGATCGGCGATTGGCAACAGCGGCGAGCGACTGTCGATCAGCGGCCAAAGGTAGGTGGCGAGCGGTGGTGGGTGGATGGCAGTGTGCTATGGGCGGCAAGTAGTCCCTAAGAAATACTTTATAGAAATTGTTCCTAAGAATAAGAAACTATTTTTTTTTATTTTTCATTTTTACTCCAAATCTATTCTCGGGAACAACTTTCTATTTTCAGGAATAGAAAAATCAATTGGCATTACCAAATGGATTTATGTTTTTTTCTATTCTGGGGAACAAAAGAACAGAAAAATAAAGAAATAGAAACGTTACCAAATGGAGCCTAAGTTTCCGAATTTCCTTTGATCTATCTATGCTGAAAATGCGCATGTGAGGCTAGTAATGACGATGCCCGTTTCATTGAGGAGATGTGAGCGGAAAATCGTTTGAAATGACCCAACTATACCCAAAGATATGTTCTTTTTCTTTTTTAGGTTCCAAAAATTGTTTGTGTGTGGGGGATTGAGCCTTTATAACTGCGTAATTGAAGCATAAATAAAAATTAAAATCGGAAAGATTTTCTTTAGATGTTCATATAACTCATGCATGAAATACTTTCTTCCTTGCTTTGTCGAGAAGTTATTTTATTTAGTACTTATATCATGTGAGCATAACCCGCAAAAAAGCTTGTCAATAAGGAACGGAAATTTTATAATTCGTGGCTCATATTGATTGTAATTAATGAAGAAATGCTCTATTTATTAAGCTTGCCATAAATTTTGTGGGCCGATGTTGACATATCTATCATTGTGCTAATGTAACAATATCACGTGGAATGCATAACAATTGGTATACGTCATCTCAATTATACATCAATGCACACAACACTTTTCTTTTTTGGAAAATTGTGTTTTCATCCCTCCTTTCCCTCTCATCACTTCTCTTGAGGTGAGTTCAAAATATGGATGGTATCCATATTTATAATTAATTAGTTTTTTTTGTTGGATAATTAATTAGTATACGTGTAGATAATGATTATAATTTGCAATCTAATAAGACATGGCAATGACAAAGGACACTATGGTCCTTTTCTTGAAGTAATAATTGAAAAACAGGGGGGAGCTCACGTCGTTTTGTGAGCACACACATCTTTTGGCCCAATGTTCCAAAGGTAGCATCGCTTGAGTCATCTTAGGTGGAATCCTTAATGTTGAATCTCGACCCATTGAGTTTCTTTCTCCCTTTATTCACGGAGTAGATTCGTGGTTCCACTGGCTAACTTATTGCGAATTTGCCACTACACTATCTCTTACCTCCTTCGCCCTAATCAAATTCTGGTACAATCCCACTCTTTTGAAGTGCCCATGCAAGGTATTTTCAATCCACACGAAGACCAGTAGAGTTTGTTAAATGATACTTTCCGAGGAATGATTTAAATACCTCTACATTTCGGTAGTTCCAAGCATCACTATTTGTTCCTGGTCATCATACTTTGCTCACCATTTTCACAACTTCACTAATCATTATTCTGGTAAACCCTTGCCCGTTCAGCTACATGAATCAAAATGATAAAATTATGTGAAATATAGGTTCAAGGGTCAGCATATGGTAAAAACACAAAAACACAAGCGCACACTTTTTTACGCTAGATTTTCAAATCTATTAAATTATTATCACCAAGGAAAGAATGAAAGTTAGCTTCCTTTTGGAAGAAAGGAAAAGAAGAAAAGTTGAGGTTGGTATGATTATTGTTTTATGGGAAAATTGACACAAATAATTCATAAATTTTGGTTTAGTTTGTAATGTGTCCTTGAACTTTTGATTTATTTATTGTGATCTCTAAATCTTTGGTACTTATTCAATTTAGTTCTAGATTATATAAAAATATCTAATGTTGTCATCCATTAATTCAAATTAACAAAATTTATTGATTTGGTTTCCAATCAAGTGCATTTGAATATGGGAAAAAAAACCTTATATGTGGATTATCCATGAAAGATATTCAATTGATATTATAATATAATAATTCTTTAATTTTTTTTGGAAAATGATTATCTGTTTTTTTTGTTGAAAGTAAATATTTTATTCATATCTCATGATGATATATGAGGATTCCAAATAAAGCAAAAAGCACAAATTGTTATGATAAGTACATTTTCATCCCACAAAAATGAATCTCTCTCGATATCAAATTAGAATGATAATCGAATCTTGAGGCACAAATAAACAAAAAAAAAAAAGTCAATGAATTGACAAATTTTAACTATTGGAATACAACAATTTACAAAAGATTATCTACCATAGAAAGTTCCCACTTAATAGAGACATAGCTCGAGGATTCCAAACTCCAAAGGCAAAATCTAAAATTTTATTAATTGGGGTAGGGGGAAAATATGATCCCTTTTCCATGGTTACCTAAGGATTGGGATTAGTAAAAAATATAAAAATGAAAATAAAAGAAAGAAGGAAAGATTAGGGGTGTGCAACCGGACCCGATTTACCTAGAACCTAGACTAGACCACCTGAAAAATAGGATCAAGAACTGGTTCCTAGTTAAACCGGTTCGAGTTTTTGGGAACCAGTTGAAATCAGTTCAGGAATAGGGTCCAAGCAAAGACTTACCCGCAACTGGACCGGTTTTGGAACAGGTTTTTACCCTTTTAAAAAAAAAATCCTTTCTTTATATAGTGCCTTTGAGTCTCTTTATCTTCAAAGAATTGTTAAAAAAAGAAAGCTTTTCTTTAAATCAAGTTAAGAGAGAATTGTTTTGAAAGAATTGTTAAAAATAATTGTTCTAATGTATTGTTTTTCTTTTCTAATGGTCCCACCTTCAACTGTTACTATAGTCTCAAGACAAATGCTACTAACTATTGTAGCACTAATTAAAGTATTTTCAGTACAACTCAAGAAATCTATCTTCTGAATAAGAACTCTGTCGCATATACATGAGCAATCATATTAGATCATATTAGAAGTATTTGTGGGGATGAGACTAATATTATATCCATATTTATTGCTAATGTTTATACATTGTTAAGATTTTTGCTTTGTCTTATAATGTTAGGAGGATTATGTTGTTTTTTCGCTAATTAATATAAAATTCAAAGCTGTATAGGATATCGAATGGTTGCAAAATAGGTTCCAATAAAAATAGGGTTGACCCTGTTCCCGGACCGGAAAAACAGGGCGGGTCCAAAACAATGTCCAATAAAAGCAGGATAGAGTACAAGGTTCAAAAAAAAGAAACCGGTTATAATAGGGTTGGGTATAGGGTCCAGGTCTGGACCCTACCCACCTCGGACCCAATCAACCCTAGGAAGGATATTGCTCGAAATGAGCGTGCCGTGTTGTCCTTGTTAGCTTGGTTGAGCTTCTCTTTGATGGAGATGACCCAATCGGATTGGGCAGCGCGGACTCATCTTCGGGACGATTTCACCCCGTTGTTCTCGACCACAATCTAGTTCTATAGCTCGTGAGCCTGGTGATCCTGTGGCTGTTGTTGTAAGTGGAGGTGATCTATTGATTCTGTGGATGCACTGGAGGTTAATTCCTTCCGCTGTCCGGATTCCTCAGTTCGTATGAGATGGAGAGTTGTAAGTATGTTCCTCACGCAAGAAAAGTTTGTTGCTTGTGGCTTTAAGAGCAACCATTTTCTTGTGAAGAATTGGTCTATTTTCTCTGCCTTTGCCTTCCTTGGGTTTTGATCTTTGAATTGATGTTTTCTAATTAAAAAAGAAAAGAAAAGAAGAAGTTAGAATTAGTTTGTCATTTTAATGTCTAGGGACATCGGAATGACGGAAAGATTTTTCCAACATCGAGATTCAAAACAAGCTTTAAATGTTCTAGCCTTCATGACGTCACCTCAATCTCATCTTTATATTAAGGAAAAATTCTAAATAAGCATTTGAAGTGCCTTCATTTTCTCAAATAAGGATATGAAGTGGACATTGTTTTAAATAAGAGTTTTTCAAATAAGAGCTTGAAATGAATTTTATTTCAAATAAGGCTCGAATGGGATCTTATTTCAAATAAAGGCTTAAAATGCCTATATCAATCTTAAAGAAGGGCCTAAACTCACTAGTTATAAAGGACAATTTCGTCTTTTTAATTTTTTTTAATTTTTTTTTGTTTTTTCATTATAAAAACCCCAAAAAAAAAGAGGAAAGATAGGTGAGAGGGCTTCCTCCCGCATGTGTCTTCCTTTCTTTCTTTCTTTTTTTTTCTTTCGTTTTAAATTTTTTAATTTTTAATCTAATCTAATCTAATCTAATCTAATTTTAATTTTAATTGTATTTGGATGAAAATACTCATGATCAGTCGGAATTTTTTGCCGGCCAGCGAGCTGGCGAGACTAAGCTCTTATTTGAAATGGTCATAACCATTTCAAATCCTTTTTTGGGATTGATATGGGTATTTCAGACTTTTAGTTGAAATAAAGTTTACTCCATGTCCTTAGTTGAGAAAATGAGGACACTTCGGGCTTTTAATTGAAATTTTCCCTCATATCAATAAGTTGGAAGTGTGACAATTCACGCATCCCACTTGATCTGTACAAGGTATAATCATAGTATGTTTGGTAATATTTTTATTCCCAAGAACAATTTCTTTTTAGAAATAATTATTTTATATTTCTATTGCTTGGAACAATTTCTGAGTAAAAGAATGAGTTTAGTAACTGCACAAAATTTTTATTTATGAAATAAAAAAAATAATAGGGATGAGTTTAGTATGACACACAAATTTTTTTATGATGTAAAATTTATTCTAATTTTTAAATAATTTTTTGAGATTTTTATTTTATTTTCTTATGTTCATCTTTCGGTGATGGCGATCGGTGGTGGCGATCAACAGTAGTGGCAGCTTGCAACGACCAGTTATAAGAGAAAGAAGAAGGAAAGAAAGAAAATGACTTATTCCAAAAATTACTTTCGGAAACAAGAAGTAATTTTTTTTTCCACTTCTTATTTCTATTCTAAATCTATTTCCTTGCCACTTTTCTATTCCGGAGAATAAAAGAATTAACTTACGTTACTAAATGGATTTCTGTTCTTTTTTTATTCTAGGGAACAAAAGAATAAAAAATTAGGAATGTTACCAAGTAGAGCCTTATGGACTAGCTTTTTGTTTTTGTTTGTCGAAAGTAGTCTGCATTTTTTTTTTTGTTCAAAATAGTCTGCATGTTTAAATCACGAAGAATGGTTGGGTTTTTATTTTGCCTTGCTTCGCCTTACGATTAGATTTTCATAGGCTAGTTAATCATTGGCAAAAGAATAGTGCAAGTGCTAAAACTTGGCATAGGGGACATTTAATGTCAAAAGTTATGAAAGTGTCACTTTTTGCGAAAATTGTGATATTTAAGTGCTAAATTCAGCGAAGAGTGCCAAAAATCTAACATGATTTATTTTAATAATATAACTCGTCGGAAAACTGAGTCAGTAAAGACTCAGCCAAAATGACATCATTTTAGCACTAATGTGGATTTTTAATATAAATATTAATTAAATAATATAAATATTAAGTCAAAAAATAATATTAATAAAAAAAAGGTGAGGGTTGGGTTAAATAATATGTAGTGTCTTTCAAGTATATATAGAACAAGTTGGATTGAATAGAAGATATTTTCTAGTGTGTGATATTATTAATATGATGAGCGTGGTCATTCCTCGACAACTTTGAATGGAGACTTGAAGAAGGGGTCGAAAAAATATCTTGACTACTTGGCGTATTGATTCATTGCGGTCCTCCCCAACTAACTAATCACGCTACTAATGAAGCGAGCCCCACCACCACCGCGCTAGGGACTAAATCCTCCCCAACTAACTAATCATGCTACTAATGAAGCGAGCCCCACCACCACTGCATTGGTGATAAATCAAACCGCAACAATTGAGATGTTAGATTGAATGGATACAATATTTTGCCTCCTATACTTGCATATCTTTCTTTGCTCCAAAATAGAGGAAATATTAGCCCTCGTTTGTTTTGTGTGAATTGAATGATTTGATAAACATTCTTATAAATGATTATTTATATCTCTTACAAAAATGAATATCATTATCTAATTTATTAAGATGCAAACCTAAAACTGATTGAGACGATCAAACATCAAATTGTTTTTGGACTTGATTTCTGAAGAATCAAACATTTATTAAATGCTTAATCAAAGACTAATCAAGGATCAAATTCGAAAACAGTTTTCTTAAGGTGTTCATATAACTCATGCATGAAGTTCCTCCTTGCTTCGCCAAGAAGGTACTTTACATAGTATTAACATCCTACAATGATAACATGTTAAGAAGCTTGTCAATAAACAAAGAGAATTTCAAAAATCATGAATGAGGTTGGTTGTAACTAATGAAGAAATGTTACATTTACTAAATTGGTATACTTAAATGTGACTGAAAGAAATGTATTGAAGACAACTCCTTTACTTTAATGGCTACTTTCAATTTGCCATAAATTTTATAGATTGATTTCAATATATTTAGTATTGATCGGACATGATGATATGAAGTGAGATACACAACAATATAACAATATATATATATATATATATATATATATATCATTTTCATTATATTTAATGCATATAACACTTTTCTTTTCTAGCAGTCATGTTTTGCTCCGTCCCTTTCCCTCCAAGCACTCTTGCAAGGTGGGTTAGTTATCCATATTTATAATTTGTAATCTAAAAAGGCATAGCCAAGGGCAAACGACAATATAGTCCTTTTCTTGAAAGTAATAATTGAAGGACAGTTGGGGGGCATCTTATATTTTTGTGATTGAGCCACATCCAACCTCGAACCACATCCCTTGATCCGCGGTTCTATCGGCCAACTAATTAAAATTTTCCATTGCAGTCTCTTTCCTCATCATCCCTAATCAAATTCTGATAGAATCACACTTTTTGGAGTTTTTCACGTGAGATATTTAAATCCATGACATGACCATTGGAACTCGTTGGAAGATACTTTCCGAGGAATGATATGAATGCCTCTAAGTCATAAGCGGTTCCGGACATCATCATTACTTCCTTCTCATCATACCTTACCTATCATTTTTGCAATTTCATTAATCGTTTTTCAAATAGACCTTCATCTACACTTGCTCAATGAGTGAGTACGGTCAAGTTTGGATTGAGCATAAATGATCTAACCTAAATTAATCCATTTATGATATATTTATTTATAATGTAATTTTTTTTGACTCATACTAAACTTGACCTATTCCATACACCATCAATTTGGGGCAGGGAAGCTGTGGTCCTTTGTCCATGGTTGACTTGAGGATTGGGATTACCCAAACAACATTTAAAAAAAGAGCAAAGAGAAATTCCCCCTCTTAAATCCATTTTTGCAAGAAAATGCTTCTTTTGTTAAGGAGGGAAATATTTGCTTGGATTAACGAAAAGATTAAGTGAATCACAAATTACTAATCTTGTGAGACCACGTATGAAATCAAAGTCGCGTATCTAAGATCATGGAAATTGGCGAGCTAAAAGAGCTATTATTCGGAGGCAACTGATGGTGGTACAGGTAGAGGGAGACGATCCGGGGGACCTAGGCCTTGAGATAGCGTGGGATCCGGTAAATGGAGAGCTTTGCCCATGAGCCTGGCACGTTGTCCTGGCGACCTTGCGCGAGATTCTCTTTGATGGAGATGACCCACTTGGACCTGGGAGGCCTAGGCTCATAGGCGGGGACGATTTCGCCCCCATAGGTCGATTTCCTGGGGAGTTGAGATTCTGCAATCTCTCAGAGCGCATGAGTGGTTAAATGCTAACGCCATTTCTTGTGAAGAATTGGTATGTGTTTTTCTGCCTATGTGTTTTTCTGCCTTTGCCTTAAATGGGTTTTCGTTCTTTCAATTGATAGAAAGCAAAAGTAAAAAAGAAAAAGAAAACAAGAATTGCTACTTTAATAACGGCTACAGGTTTTGGAATAGAGGAGAGATTCTTCCTTCCAGAGAAAATATTCATGCTCCAGTAGTTAGTTACCACGCGTCCAAACGACCATGCTAGCATTGAAAAGTATGAAATTTTCTCATATTTTCAACATTGAGATTCCAAATGAGCTATTATTATTCTTGTATTTCTGACATCACGTTGATTTCGTCGTCACATTAATAGGCCGAAAGCGTGATAAACATGTCCCACGTGAGCTGTACAGGGTACAATAATGGGATTGGCCTTTCATCTGCCCAAAAGGGATGGGACATCTCATGCTCAACGTGAAACACGCCATGTAGACCTCCCTTGTCAACATTTGGCCAAGCCAAAGCATGACCAGAGGGATCGGATCCCACTTTTGGACAATATTTTATAAATATCCTCTCTTTACCTCAAGAATGGCATTTTAAGCAAGTAATGATTATGCTTGCGAGATATCATTATTCAATTTATAAACTAGATAAGTTGTGAGCCTAAGATCAATTGAGATGATTCAATTATCAAATTGTTTATACTTAATCTATGAGAATCAAAACACAAATCAAAGATTTAATTCAAAGAGGATTGTCCTAAGCTATTTATATTTCTCATGCATCATGTACTTTCTTCATTGCTTTGCCAGGAGGTTATCAGACATAAAATTCATATCATGAGAGAATAACATGTAAAAAAAGCTGATCAATAAATAAAGAGAATTTCAAAATCTATGAGTTATATTGACTATAATGATGGAGAAATGCTATATTTATTCAGTCTTGGCTACTGAATTAGTATACTCAATGATGTGATAAATTTGTAATTGGACATTGAATATGACTCATTTGCTTTACAGTCCGCTTTCAATTTACCATATATTTTGTACATAAATTTTAACTTCAATAATATTATGTAAAAAGCATAACAATTGATATATATATATATATATATATATATATATATATCATCTCGATTGTATACCAATACATATAATACCTTTCTCTTCTTGGAGTCTTGTTTTTACTCTATCATTTTTCTCTAACCACTCTTTTGAGGTGGGCTACATATATGAACATTCATATTTATAATTTGTAACCTAACTGGGGAGTGGCAAGGACGAACGATAATATAGCCAATTTCTTCAAGTTATTAATTGAAAGAGAGTTGGGGGCTCACATCTTCTGGGGACTGAGCCTGTCCAACGTGCTACCTAGTCCCTAGAGTTTTCCTAGGCGGGGCCCTTAGTGTTGAATCTTGACCATGTCTCTCTAGTCAAGCAATAGATCTGTGACTCGACTTCCCAACTTTTACAAATTTGCCACGACACAATCTCTTTCCCCTTTCTCCTTCATCAAATTATGATATAACCATTCTTTTGAAGTTCTCATCCAAGATATTTAAATCCACGACCATTAGAACTCCTTCTATCATACTTTCTGAAGAGCGATGTATATGCCTTATGCATAAACGGTTTCAAACTCTATCATTAATTCCATCTTATTATACATCATTTATGATCTTCACAACTTTATTAATCATTATTCAAATTAACCCTCACATATTCAACCGCGTAAATGAAAATGATGTCATCATGTAAAATGTTAGGTTTCAAGGATCATCAAAGGGCTCAAATTTGATTCAACATTTGGCAAAAATGAAAGTGTTAATACCACGAAATGTCCAAAATGTATACATATGATAAATTTACCATAAACTAATTTTTGTATCATAAAAAATTTCAAATTAATACACTCGTAACTTTTATTCTACGTTAGCTTCTCTCAAATTTTACCGTCTCAATTGATATTACAAGTCTAATTGAAATTCATGAAAAACTCTCTCTCTCTCTCTCTCTGTGAGCACTATGATTTTTCTTCCTATTCCTCTACATCAAGCACTCTCTTTCATCGTCGTCTTCGTCTTTGTGATTAGGCATCAGAATTGTTCGAGACACTTTATCTCTAGCAATCTTCTCACCTTCAGATTTTTTTTTCTCGGATTTGTTTGGTGAACTCACCCAAATCACTGAATTAGAATGTTCAATGGCTTCAACTGGAAGTGTTTCAAAGAGACGCGCATCATCTTCCAGTTCCATCAATGAAGTTCTTCCTCTAAAATACAAGCATGGTCGGCCTGTGAATCTCTACACTTCTTGAAGACCTAAAAAATCATGGAAGGAGATATTGTCGTTGCTCGTTATGGGAGGTCATTGTTATGAGTGGGTGCATTTGACTGGTTTTCCGAAATAGATGAATTGTTGATGGGGAAGCGCATTGATTCGGTGCTTCTTGTTATTGATTCACTCCTCTACTCTTATGTCCCAGGCTGTGATTTTCTCATTAAACTCAAATTTATTCACACCTTTCTCAGATCTTTGCACCTAGTATTGTTGCTTGCACTCCTTGTATCATGGGCGTGCATTGCAAATGACAAAAGAAATTAAATGAATTCCGAAACTTGGAATAATTCAAGCCATGTCAAAAGTGTTTCACAAAGACGTCTTGTGATGATAGTACATTGGACATATAAAGGCACGTTGTGGTGGTAGTTTGTCTATTTTGTGTATTTTCCTAGTAACTTGTATCCTCTACAAAAGAAGCTGGACCGAACATTATCTTTCTACTGCTTGCTTAATCGTCTCATTGACAAGTTGATGACTCTGGATTTTTTCAATAGATTGATCCTATGTCTTCATCACATGAGAATGGAGAATTGTGTGGATTGATGAATAAGAAAGGCATCTTGGATAAGAGAATTTTGAAATGGTGGAAAGCCAATTGAAGCCATGCGAGGAAAAAAATCAAAATTTTACAAATAAAGCAACGTGAGAGTGAGCATGATCGGACACAATTAAAGCAACACGGTAACAACTTACAGGTGAAAGTTGCAAAATTGGAAGCAAATGAGAAGACCAATGTCAAAGCCATACTTTTAGTGATTGGAGATATGTGTGTGCTGATGTTGTTTAAGTTGGATCGAAGGACACAATATTCCTTGCCTTAGTTTTGCAACAATGTTGGTGCAGGGATATTGTGGTAATTTACCATTGTTGTTTTTATTATCACTGAGAGTAATGTCGTGAAAGCAACGTTAATTTTGGGGAAGGGGTTGTAGATCTTGTTGTAGTGAATTAACGATACTGTGAAATCGATGGAAATATTGTGTAAATCTTGTTATTAGTACTAGGTCAATGGGAAGTTTTTAGGTAAATCTCATCTTGAACGTACAAGATTCTTGTATTTTAACATTTCCAAAGAAAGAGGAAACAAAAAAGGGGGCAAAAAAGGTTGCCCTTTTCTTAAGAAAAATAAATGCAGGACCATTACATTGTAAGAGGCGAATGACAAAGGTAATTCATAATAAAGCAAAAAAAGCTTTACCAAAAAAGGAACATGATCTACCACCCGTTGCGGTGGCTCCGCTGGTTAGGTTCCTATAACCCTTGCGCTTCAAGGGGAGGAGTTCGAAACTTGAGGGAGGCACTTGATGACTTACCCTGCTGGTGGGAGTGTGGTGGCTAGCTCCCATTGGCCCCAGGGCTTACCACCCGGCTACCAGCCGTGTGGGGGTTCCCTAGGTCACAAAAAAAAAAAAAAAGAACATGATCTGTATCACAACCATGCAAAAAAGATTCAATATATACCAGACTGAAAACAAGCTTTAACAGACTTTATGCCAGACATCCAACTAGCCACCAAGCCAAAAGAAAAACACAATCCACACAAGACAACATAGGACCAACAGCATGTTCTATATCAAAACCATCCAAAAGAAATTCAATATATATCAGACTTGAATAAGCTTTACAAAACAGGCTTTACACCGGACATCCAACTCTGACACCAGATTCATTGCCTTGCTACACTTTGAGATTCTTGAGTTTGAGGGGATCTAGAAACTTAGATGATTTGCACAACCTTGACGAATTTCTTGTACTATGTTACATGAGGACTGCGAAAATAAATGACACCTCAGTCATCAAACTCAGTGGCCCAATCCACGACAGCAACGGGGGGTGGGCCCGCATTTCCGTTAGGCGATTGACACCAGGCAAGAGATAATGACGACGCCGGATGGGCATAAAGAAACGGCTGATTGACGGGCTTCCGCCACCCCCGCCCGCTGCCAGTTTTGGAGGGGNGGGGGGGGGGGGGGGGGGGGGGGGGGGGGTGTTTGGGGTGAAGAAGCTGAAATGGAGAAGTAGGTTTCAACGAGCGATCCAACCCATTTTCAGGCACTCGAGCATCGTGTGCCCAAACTATTCCCATATATTAGGCAAGCGTGGGCAAAAAATTAGGCCCGATCCATGAGGACACGGCCTGAGCTCATCTATTAATTCATTCCAGTCACCATTGACGCCCACTGCTGCCTCCGCTACGTCGCAGTGGACGTTTGCCGCCTCGCAGCGGTAACAACACCTACTGGACATGTTGGTGCCCCATGTGTCATGACGCTAGCGGTGGCATGCGGATACCTCGTCCGGGGCTTACTTCGTGAAGGCGTTCTACGTCGTGAAGTCTACGCTGGGCATCTACATGCTGAACCTACTCATCGGCTTCCGCTCCCCTCAGGTTGACCTGAAGCTCCAGAAACTTGCCGACAGCAGCGGCCCGTCCCTCCCCACTCGAGGTTCTGACGAGTTCAGGCCTTTCATTCGCCGCCTCTCCGAGTTCCAGTGTTGGTAGATTTATGATTGGGTTCAGTTCGCTTTATGATTTTCTATTGGTAATTGAAATTAGCTATCAAGCGGATTTGGTGGATTTGATCTGCGTCATTTCTGGGTGAAAGATCGAATTGTGTGTTCCCGATATTTTGAACTAGAGGTATTTTGAGGATGGAAAGACTCGTTCGAGTTGATGATTTATGCCTTCAAGTTTGGGTAACTTGGGAAGCAGATGGTATAGATTGAATTTGTGAGAGATTGGAAAAGTTTATGTTTTTAATGTTTAGCGGAGTGTTTTGTGATGCTTTTCAATTGAAGACAGATCCTAATTTTCTTTGGTGGGAGTTAAACCTATCAAAATAGGACTTAAATTAATATATAGAACATTTTAATTTTGAAAAACCAACTTTAAATGGTGTTGACACCTAAATTTTGGCAATTTGTTTTAGTATTTATTAATTGCATTAGAAAATTAGAGATTAGTTTCTAATCCCTTAACAAAAAAATTCTTTCATTAAAATGGCATTGCATGTAGACATTAGGAGTATTTGCATCACTAGTTTTAAAATTAATTAAAAAAATCGAAATTTATTATAAAAAAAAAAGAAGAAAGAGAGAAAAAAGGCGGGTCCAGGCTGGGCCTGCCTGGCCCCTATTTTTTCCTTCTTTTCCCCCCGCATGGGCTCGGCCCACTTTCCTTTTTCTCTTCTTCTCTTTCCTTTCTCGGCCCGGCCCGTCCATCTTCTCTCCTTCCCCGGTGCAGAAGCGTGCACCTGCAAGAAAAATAAAAAGCAGTAGGTTGCAGCAGTGGAGGTTGACAAGTCATAGCAGAAAGGGGAGAGCTGAAAGAGGAAGCAGCGAGCAGCAAAAAGGGAGGAGGAAAGAGAACAAAAAACAAAAAGGAAAAAGACAGGGACCGAGAGGACCGAGGGACAAAAACAGAGAAAAAACTCGAGAGAGAGCCGAGGGCGGTTTTGAAAAAAAAAACGAGATTTGAGAGGACTGCGAGAGGACTCTGAGAGACCGAGAAAGAAAAAGGGGAGAACTGAAGAGAAGAGCAAAGATAGACCGAAAAGAGAAAAAAAAAAAACGCAAAACCGAGAGAGGAGAAACGGACCAAGAGTGAAACCGAGAGAGGCAGTGACCGAGGAAGAGCAAGAGAGCTTTAGCCAACGCCTTGGCCACGCATGAGCTCCGTCCGACGTCTCCTCAGCCGGCGTCCTCAAGCTGGACCAGGTAGGCTTCCCTCGAGCATCCTTGGTTGTGGTTGATGAAGTCGCGAGCTGGAGCTCGCACCGACCAATTCGGGCGAGCCCCGGCCCCTGTCGTACCTCCGTCTATGCGTACTGGCATGATCGTTTAGAAGCTTAGGCCTGGTTTGAACTCAGTTCGAGTCGGGAACACCTTTGTTTGCTCATGCACACCGAATGTTCGATAAAATGCCCAAATGAAGTCCCGAAACCATCATCGTCAGATTGGTGTTTACTAGCTTAGCTTGACATGTTTTGCTCATGTTTGGTAGATCCTTGTGTGTTTTCGTGATCTTCCTTGTGTTTTCTACGAGGGTTTATGGTCTGTACGTGTATTTTTTGCGAGTTGTCGGAAAAATAGACACTCGTCGGAGTGGGTGGCCGGAACTTGTGGCTGACGGCTGTTGATGTTGCCTAGGAGTTGGTGAAGTTTCACCGGTCGTGTAGGTGTCGGCATTAGCTAGGTCGAATGGTGATTGAAAGTGGGTCGATCCGAAAAAAATTTGCAGGCGTGAGGGGGCGTTCGGCAGAAGGTTGAAGACGATGTGGGGGGAAGAAAAAACAGCATGCAGAAGTGCACGTGAAATAAAAAAAAAAGAAATGAAAAAACAAAAAAGGCCAAAAATAAAAGAAGACAAAAGATGGCAAGAAGGCTGGGTTTTGCTCACAATGGGCTTCGGCTCTTTTTTGTGGTGGGCCGTAACAATCGGGCTTGAGGCCGGCTTGGTTTTCACCCAACCAGGACCAATAGGGTCCGGGTCAGTCTAGTAGGGCCGGGTCTTTTGACCCGGTCCGAATTATTTATTAAAATTAAAAAATTCAAAAAAATTTTAAAAAATATTTAAAATATTAAAACTCATAAAAAATTTTGAAATTTCAGAAAATTCATGGAAAAGTCAAAAACCTAAAAATTTATAAAAATTTCCGAATCTTTTATTCAAAATTCAAAATTCAAAAAAGTATTGAAATATTAAAAATTCCAATTTTTTTTTTCAAAAATCGCAAATTCCAAATTTGTTTTAGAGTCCCTAAAAAGCTCTAAAATAATTCTTTGGACCAATTTTCTCTTAAAAAGTGTCGGAAAATTATCGGCCTAAGATTGTACTTAAAATTGAATAAGCCTCCACGGCTTCACTTTAGGGTGTTAATCCTCGGATACAATTGCCCTTGTTAGCATGCTTATGATGCGATGGTTATGGTTTGTCCTTTAGTTTAATTAGAATTGCCATTTATTTATCTTTTAATGCTAGATGTTTATTTTCCCTTGTAATTATTTAATGTTTTCTTTAATTGCTGATTGTCATTTTGATGATTGCGCAATCGCATGATCACCTCACATGTTAATGGTTAAATCTAAAATCAATCCAAACTGCCTGACAAAAGTCTTTTTTGAAATGAACAAGATTATGTACCAAAATGACATTAATTGGTTAATTAGTATAATCGAGTCCTTGACCCTAAGATCTCTGGTTGTGTAGAAAGTGAGGCACACTCTCATTCCCCGCTTGGTTTCTAGCCGACCATAATAGGCTAGTAGCGACTCCTCATTTGAAGATTCTCATGAATACTCAATGTCACGCTAGGTATAGGTTTAGGAGAGCCTATGTCTAATGAGGGTCCTAGACCCACCATTTAGACAATACCCTTAAACCTATTTGTTTAGATATTCCTTTTCCCACGGGACGGAAAAATAGGTCGCGAAAAATGGGTTTTAAATGAGTTGGGTTTAGAATCCATTTCCAATCCACTAGGCTCGCACACACTCTCTCCCTCTTCAACCTTATAAATATATTTTAAAATTATAATTATTTTTTCTTACTTATTTTTTTCTTTTCTTCTTCCATCTTCCTCAGCTAGTGGCTAGCCATGGTGATGGCCGATGATTGGCGATTGGCTAGGTGAGGGATAAGCTTGCCGATCTGGAGAGGTTAAGCCCTCCCCAATAGTTGACATGGGCGAGGCTCGAGCCTCATTGATTTGCCGAGACTCAAGCTCACCAATCTAGTAAGGTTGAGGCCTTATTGTTGTCTAGCTAGGCTCGAGCCTTGTCAATCTAGTGAGACTCAAGATCACCAACCTTATGCGAGCTTGACCTCGTAGGATCTGACGAGATGAAGCCTCAAGCTCACCTCTGACCGGTTGTTTGCTATCGTCGTGGCTGGTGAAGAATTGGTTTGTGTGTTTCTCAGCCTTTGCCTTTCTTTCGTTTTGATCATTGAATTGCTGCTTTCTATGGAAACTGGACAAAAGAAGAGATTTTTCCAACATCGAGATTCAAAAGGAACTTCATATGCATCATGCACCTTTATTGATTGCTTTAAGTCAATATCATCAATTGTGCAGAGTAGCTTGTATGGACCCGAAATAAAGAATAGTAATTTGTGCATAATCCGCTAGGTGTTTTTTTTTGGCAAGGTAAGATTATAAATTAACGACCAACAAAATGTATAATAGGGGTGAGGCACGGCACCAACAGGCACTCAACTAGACAATATGTCGTTGGAGTGACCGAGTACCACGATTATTGGTTGAGAACAAAACATGTACAAACATACAGATTAAAGAAGGACCAAAGGGTCCCAAGTGGTCCTAAGTCTACATCAAAGATAGCTCTATATAAAAAATATGAGGGTCTATCCCCCAACAGCGTTGCATTCTCCTGTTCCTAGGGTTGTTTTCAACCCTTTTGAAAGCCAGGGCCTTATTCTTGACCGCCTTGAATAGTTGTAGCTTCATGGAAAGAATTTGAAAGCTCCGGCCATGGAATATGGTGTCATTCCTAGTTTTCCAAATGATATAGCACAGAGCGCCAAATGAAAACCGAGCTATCTCACAGTAGAACCCCTTGCCAGAAAGAACATTACTAACCCAAAGGAGGTTGTTTGGCCAAGCCGAATTAGTCCAAGGAAGATTGCATTTTGCTGCCCAAAAGTTGGCAAGGGAATTAGGGACGTAGCATTCAAAAAACAAGTGGCTAACAAAGTCAGGCCTAGTGTTGCAGAAAGTGCAAACTGAGAAGGGTATTCTACCATAGGACATGAGAAGGACCTAGGTTGGAAGACGGTTCTTGGAAATTAGCCACAGAAGGAATTTGTGTTTAGGGGCCAAGGTCTTATTCCAGACAAAAGAAGACTAGGAGACCGAGTTGGCTTTTTCACGAATGTAGCCCAAGCTGAGGCCATCGAGAATTTTCCAGATGAATCCTCCACCCAACTGAAGGTGTCCAGATCATGCAAAAGTGGGGGAACCGAGATTTGCCACAATGTCAAGTCTTGTAGGATTTGGAGCCCATATGGTGAGTATAAGTCCTTGACCTTCACCTACTTGAGGAGGTCTGATTGGTAAATATAATTGTCAGAGAAGATCAAGTTAAGAGGACCAATCTCAAGCTAAGGGTCAAACCACAATGATGTATGAGCACCATCTCCTATCTTCCATCTAAAATGGGGTTGGAATTCTTTCCTTAGTGTAAGGATCTTTCGCCAAGCCCAAGAACAATGGGTTGGGACAGAGGAAATCCAAAAATTTTGTCTTTTGAGGTAAGTGGCATGGATCCATTTACACTATAATGATTCTTTATCGGTGAATAGAAGCCAGATGTGTTTAGCCATGACCACTTTATTACTGTCTCTAATTCTTCTCAAGCTGAGACCTCCTTCCAAGGTGGGAAGGCAAACATCGGCCCAAGCCACTTTTGCACCTCTCGGTCCCATGGATGGTCCTTTCTAGAGAAACTGTCTACAATTTGCTCTATCTTGTCCACTATCGATGCTGGATGCCAGAATATGGATGCCCAATAAGCTTGGATGGCATGCAAAACCGACTTAATAAATTGTAGGCGCCTTGCAAATGAGAGAAATCGGCGATTCCAAGAGTGGACTCTAGTAGTGAGATGGCATATGAGTGCATTGCAATCCACTTTGTTCAAACAAGAGGTGATGATAGGCACGCCCAAATAACGCACTGGAAGCGAGCCTAGGGAGAAGCCAAGAGTTTGTATGATTTGGTCCCTAATTGTGTCAGAGCCACCATAGATAAATACTTCGCTCTTGTTAGAATTTGGAATCAAGCCACTCCATGAGAAAAACAAAGTGAGCCCGTCCTTGATACGGGATATGGAAGCGAGGTTCGCTTGATTGAAAATAAAGACATCATCCGCAAAGAATAGATGGGATAGTTGCGTGGCCTTGCACCGCCAATAATACCGGAAATCCGGGTGTCGAGTCTGAGAGTCAAGGATCCTAGTAAGGATCTCCATAACCAAGGTGAAGAGATATGGGGACATGGGATCTCCTTATCGAATACCTCTTCCACTGGGAAAAAAACCATGGAGTTCGCCATTGATAGAGATGGAGAACTTAGGGGTGCGAACACATACCATGATCAGTCTTGTAAGATTGTTAGGAAACCCAAAAGCTAGGAGGGTGTTCTCTAAGAAGTCTGAGTCCAACGTATCATATGCTTTGCTGAAGTCTACCTTAATCGCACATTTTGGAATGTGGGGCTTGTTGTGAAACCCACTGAAAAGTTCTTGGGCAAGGAGGATGTTGTCGCTGATTCGCCTTCCTTTCACAAAAGCAGTTTGGACCGGACTGATAATTCTAGGAAGAACTGCTGCAATTCTAGAAGAGAGAATCTTAGTGATGCATTTGTAGATTGTGTTACAACATGCAATAGGTCGGTAGTCAGAGACCAATGATGCATTGGGAACTTTAGGCACCAAGGCAATGATGGTATTATTGACTTCTTTAAGTAGACAGCTTGATTGAAGGAAATCCATAACCGCTTCGATGACTGAGGAGCCTACCACATCCCAATTCTTCTTGAAGAAGTTCGCGTTGTAGCCATTCGGACCAGGAGCCCTATTTCCATTAATGGAGAACATAGCATCATGTACTTTCGATGGAAGGAATGGCTGGGAAAGAAGATTGATCTGGTCAGGCCCGAGAGGGGAGTGAATGACCTCAAGTATCTCCTGAGTGGACGGCCCCATAGACACAGCAGCCGGAGGGAGGATGTCCTGGAAATAAGAGACAAAAATATGCTGTACATCCACCTGGTCAAAGAGTATTTGATCGGTGCTGTCCATGACTGACATGATATGATTACAGAGGTGCCTGTGGTTAACCAAATGGTGAAAGAACTTAGTATTATGGTCTTCTTCCTTAAGCTAGTGAATTCTAGACTTTTGTCTGAAGAAGGACTCCTCAAGGGAACAAAGATCATGGTACTCTTTAATTTGAGTGTTCATCTTTTGCCAAGAAGCTATTTTATGGGTCTTGGTGGAGTGCTTCTTAGGTAGTCTAGAGAGCCCTTTTTGCAGCCAACACTCTCATAGAAATGTCTGAGTAAGCATCTCTGTTCAAGCATTTAAGGCAGCTCTTCAGAGTCTTAAGACGGACGTAAAGTTTAAACATAGGAGAGCCTGAAACTTGAGTATCCCAAGTCTGCATCAAATGCATGGAGAAATCCGGGTGACTCATCCACAAGTTAAAAAATTTGAAAGGAACCCGGCGAGAAACAGGCGGGAGAACTTTTACAACCATTGGTGTATGATCCAAAAGACCTGGGGCCAGAAAAGAAGTTTCTGAGAATGAGTAAGTCATGCACCAACAATTATTAACTAGTACACGATCAATTTTCCTTTGCTTTCTGCGAGCACCCGATGATGTAGACCATGTAAAACGAAATCCCACATAGTGTAGGTCAATTAGTTCAGCTTGATCCAGACAATCCTTGAATTCATCAAAGGCGGGGATCCATATGCCAGGGCTCCCTATTCGATCCGAGGAATCCTGGATGGCATTGAAGTCACCAGCAACAATCCAAGCACTTTCCTTGAGGACAGAGCTCAATCTAATAAGGTCAAGCCAAAGGGGCTTTCGAGACAAGAAGGTGTGCTCCCCATAAACCACGGAGAAAGTAAAAATAGAATCCGAATTCAAAATTTTAATGTCTCCATGGATGATCTGACTAGAACAAAAAAGAAGATTGAATTCCACTAGAAGTGGGTTCCAACCAATCCAGATATGCCCCCGAGAGGAGTGCTCATAGTTTGCCAACCATAGCCATCCAGGGAATAGAACAGAAGAAATAATACCAAAAGAGTCAACTAGGACTTTAGTTTCCAGTAAACCGACACAACAAATATTATTGAGTCGCACAAACTGTTTAATCTCAACTTGCTTGATGGGGTTCATGAGACCCTTTATGTTCCAACATCCAAAAAACATGAGGTAATGACAAACGACAAAAGACTACCTCCTTTTGGGTTGCCTTTTACTGGTAGATGGCTTTGTTTTCACCGAGGGAGAAGCCGAGAGTGGTTCCTGTATGCTGGCCAACTTTGGCCTCTATACATTAGGAGGAGAACCAGGTGGCAACCCATCCTATGGGGGGAGAGGGGGAATAGCACTCTCCAGCAACTTCATATTCTTCTCACCAGGGGCAAAAATTGGCGGGGCAAACCCTTGGCGAGGGAGACCAGCAGACCTCAGCAGCTCCTGCTCCGGTAGGGGGAAAGCAACACGCTCCAAGGNAAGCAGCACGCACTAGCAGCTCCGTCCTTGCTGCTTGCACTAGTGCCTGGTTAGAGCTAGCTGATAGATCAACCTCAAGCAGCAACGGTTAGGGACTTGCATCACACTCCAGGGCCTAAACAGGGCAGAGAGTAGTTCCAGGCTCCTCATCAAGATCATCGTCTGAGTCAAAGGCCATGGGAAAGTTTGGTTCTACAGGGGGGATCACGGTATTTAGGGCTCGTTCTTGCAGGAGTGATGCTGAAGGTGTGGTTGGGGTTGGCCTCACTAGAGCTAGTTGAGAGCTTTCTTTACCAGTTCTTCTCCTGACCTGCTGCTATTCCTCTCTAGGAGCTGGTTTGGGCACCAAATCCAGCCTAGAGGAGGCCATGTGGTTGAGCTGGTCATATGTCACCGTAGGAGGTTGAGAAGCCTGCACTCCAGGTTGAGTTGCTTGAATAAACTGAGCAGGACAAGGGTTGAAGGCCGGGCATCTATGACCAAACACTCCACAAGTTTGGCATGAAATAGGCTTCCATTCATATTCAACTTCCATAATGCGAGTAGCCCCATTTAGGAGAACATTGATGGAATGACAGCAAGGTTTGGAAGCATTTAGCTTAACACAGACTCTAGCAAAGGAGATCATTTTTAGTTGCTCTGTACATTGGTCCACATAAAGCGGTTTACCCACAGCGCTAATCACTTTTCTAAGTCCCCGAGATGACCAAAGCCCATAGGGAAGATTCTTCAATCTCATCCAAATTGGGACCGAGGTGTGTTCCCCTTTTTTCAGCTCAAGCATAGGGTGCCATTGCTGGAGAATGAGAGGCACACGTGCCACAGTCAGTGGTCCTCCTTCAATGATCTTTCGTCTAAATTCCGTGTTCGGGATATCAAAGAAGTAGAATCCCTGGTCATTTGCTTTCACCTTGAACAATCTATGACCCCACAAGTGTTTAAGTGTTGTCTCAACAAGCTTAAATGTGAGTTTTTTCCCAACAAAGTAACCAACAAGGCATTCTTTCCATAAGGGATCAGAAGCATCCAAGTCCTCCTCAGAGCAATCAACAACATTATTTGCAGCTGAATTAGGGGGATAATATGTAAGGGAGTACCCTTGAACCGCAGTTCTAGCTATGTTTGCCCAGGAGCAGGGTGTTGAGGGTTGGTTTCCAGCTTGCTACTGCAGCAGGGGGGCGGTTTGTTGTAGCAGGAGGAAAACCATGACTAGGCCTAACACCTACATTGTCAACACCAGCATTGCTAGACCCCCCACTCACCGAACCAACATTGTCAACATTTAATCTCCTAGTTGAGTTCCTAGCAGCACCAGCATTGTCAACGTGTGACCCCCAAACACAGAACCAGCAACACCAGAAGCCAGCCTAGTCGAATTCCTAATAGCACCGGCATTGTCAGCGTGCGACCCCACAAACACAGAACCAGCAACATCAGAAGCCAGCCTATGAGTTTCTACAATCACCAAACCAACATTGTCAGTCCCCCAATCATCAAACCAGCAATGTCAACATCCAGCCTCCTAGTCGGATTCCTAGCAGCACTAGCAATGTCAAAGTGTGACCCCCCAAACACAGAACCAGCAACACTAGAAGCCAGCCCTTGATTAACTACATTCTGTATCTCAGTAGCAGAGGAAGGACCAGCGTCAATATTTGGTCCCCGCTTCACAGAGCGGTCACTAATTCCAGTTCTTCCTTGGGAGAGGTTGCGCCTTGCCGGAGCCCTACTCTAGCTACGGTTGTGACCTCCTCCTATACCAGACTGAGCATTAATCGCTGAAATTTCCTTTTCCATGGACGAAATAGGGGAAGCAGCTACCGGGACAGAGTAAACCCTAGCATCGTGCAGCTCAAATGCAGGAGAGGATGCCTTACCGGGTCAAAGACCAAAGGGGTTCTTGAGAACAACAACGCCTCTGCTCCTCCTCTAAGAATCAGCTTCCTCCGGCACCGGAGATGGCCGGCCTAAGCAGAGATCAAAACCGGAGCTACAGTTACGCATGACCTCAGTCAAGAGAGAGAGAAGGGGTTGTTGGCCGATGACTTTCTCCATCCGCTAGGTGTTGTTTTTTTTTGGTAAGGATCCGCTAGGTGTTGTTATTAACTCTTTTAAATAATTCTGCCACCTATATTTCTTGAATCACCAATCACTTATCCACATCAATTGAGATATAAATTGAGTATAAAATCAATAGTAAGTTCACTCGGATGAACGAACTTAGTTTTTCAACTAACCAACTAATCAATTCCTTAGCAATTATTTATTATAAAAAGGTGTTGTCTGCTGTTACCTGTTATAAACGTTTGGGCCCATTACATATGTGTAACTATATTCCTAAGCTTTTGACTTTGATTATGATCCGTTACTTTTTTGTTATGAAAGGTACAGAGCATACCATCAACTCTGCTATTAAGATGATATCGACAGACAAAAAAAATCAATGAATTAACAAATTTTAACTGTTGGACTACAATAGTTAATGGTAGACTATCTACCTTAGAAAGTTCCCACACAATCAAGGCACGACCCAAGATTAGATCCCAAGCGGTAGTGGCACTGCACAATGTCATTCCAAACTCTGAAAGCACAATCTAAGATTTACTAATTGCAAGAGGGGAAAATTATAGTCCTTTGTCCATGGTGGACTTGAAAATTGGGATTAGTCAAAAAAATAAAAATAAGAACAAAAGAAATTGCACCACATAGTTTGATTAATCCAATTTGACATTTACATATCAGATAATTAACACTACATGAGAAGTCAAGAACGAGAACGCGGCCTGTGGTATACATGGACTCTGTAGAAGGTCTACATAAAAGTAAGCACAAGCAAAATGAAAGCAGCAATTAAGGATATGATTGACCAGGGATTGTCGAAGTGCTTGTTCTTGAGAATGGCCACCCAGGCATTCCACTTGCAGGTGAGAAAGGCTCTCAACATACCCCAAGAGAAAGGGAGCATGCTTAAAAGGAAACAAAAGGGGTTATCCAAAATGTGATCATCGAAATTAAAGGAACTGACTCCAAACCAATGTAACCATTGATCACAAGTCATTTTGAAGAGAAAACTGTCTTCGATATCGAAGGCCACGTCTTGGCAAAGCCGGCAGAAGAGGTCAAAGACCTGGGCATCGCTCTCGAGGCAGTGCTCGATGATCTTGCGGTCGCAGACGTACCGGGCGTCCTCGAGGGAGTTGATCAAGTCGTGCATGAAGACTACATACGAGGTGACGTGGTGGCTGCAATTGAGGTGAGACTGCTCGAAGGCTATCAAGTTGAGAAAGAGTGACCTCGTCCCTTCGTGGATAAAAAGCCACAGGATCCGGAGGATCCCGTCCTTGAACTCAATGTCCCCAATAAGGCTTGAATAACTCGACGTGATCTTGATCCCGGCTTCCCGGAGCTCGGTCAAGCAGCGTGTGAGACGTTCCCGGCTCTGCGACCATCGCTTGGTCTTGGACCGCTGTGGGCCCAATTGCAAACATCTCCTCCGGATCACTTCGAGGCAATGGACCATGCCATGGTCGTATAACGGGTCAAACTCCAATCTTTCGCAATCATTGACAAGGACCCTGTCCTTCGGCATCAGAGGGTCGAAGAACTGGATCGCTAGCTTGGCCACGCGCTCCTTCTGGTTGGGGTTGTCAAGCTGGAGACCGAGCAGTCGGTTGAGTATGAAGAGCAGGATCTGATTCTCGAGCATAATCATGTTTCACGGGATCTGGAGTATCAATTCTCGCATTGAGAAGACAGGGTCACTGGGAGGATAGCCGAGTTTCTCGAACCCCTCGGCAAATCCCTGTAACATCTTGATCACAAAGCACCCATCGAGAACCATCATCTCCACGAACTTGTCGCTGCTCATGGATATCCTTCCCTCGTAGCAGGCGTGAGCTCTCCGCTCCACCTTCTTCACCGAGTCTAGATAGAGGCCTATCCCATGACCGGAGCAGTCGAAGATGTGGTGGAGGCAGCGCCACTTGTGCCGATCCATATGGCAGAGGTGCTCGTCACCATGGTGGTACGGTCCAAGGGAGACGATCTGGGGGACCCAGGCCTTCTCCTCACCATGCTTGAGATGGCGTGGGATCCGGTAAATAGAGAGCTCTGCCCATGAGCTTGGCATGTTGTCGTGGCGACCTTGTGCAAGCTTCCTCTATCGTCCCTTGCGATGGATCAAGAAGTTCACCTAGAACCAACAGCAACAGTGATTCGATATGCTCTCATTTTTCCAACGTTAAGACTCAAAATGAGCTTAATATGCTAGGCCTTATGAGGTCACGACGATTGCGTCATCAAAACAATCATATTTTAACATAGGCTATTATAACAACAATTAGTATTATTCAACCAGACAACCTAAAAGAGAAATTTAACATTTTGCACATGCGATGTGTATTATGGAGGTGGAGTGAAGGCTCTGTCCATGCATTGATGGGGGAAAAGGAAGATCATTTTGCCTGGAATAAGCGGAAAAGAATATGATTATTAACATGCCTGCACCTTATTCATTATATCACAGAGAATGATTGGTTATTTATTTTGCCACGCTTAGCTTTTTAATTGGATTATCATAAGCCAGAATAATTTAATTATTAATGGGAGAGATAGATAGTCGAATATAGTAGCATTTTTGCATGCAACTCCCCTTAGGAATAGCGTTAAAGGATAGCACGAGGATTACATCCCACTATGCCCATCTAACCTCTCTCGTAGAAGCCGGTAATGTTGTCATCGTTCATTTTTCTGATAAAACCGATTTCACGATTTTTTCAGTAATGTTCTTTTGGTTGCTTGTTCCATTACACATGTGATTACTTTGTTCCAACGCTTTTGATTCTTATTATGATCCGTTACTTTTATGTTGTTAATGGTACACAGTATACAGCCAACTCTCAGCCATTGGTCAATTAACATATAAAAAACCCGGTCAAGGAGAATTTTAGATTTCATGGATTAAGTTATTTTTAACTAGCAAAGAAATGCTATATTAACTAAGTCTGGGTTACTAAATTGGTATATTAAATAATGTGACAAGCAATTATTGGTGTTAAAGATGACCCACTTACTTCAATGCCCATTTTCTGCCATAAACCGATTTTAACTTATAATATCACACTAGAAGCATAAGAACTGATACATGTCATCTTGATTGTGTATCTATGTATACAACAATACATTTTTTTTTCCAAGAGTCGTGTTTGGTTCCATCCCTTTCCTCTAGCCGCTCTTTTAAGGTGGGTTATAGAAATGGGCAATTACATTTGGTTAGTTTACAGGTAGGTAACATTCATACTTTGTATGAGGTGTGGCAAGGCAAACAACAATATAGTCCAATCCTCGAAATTACTACTTGAAGCTTGACTTGGGGTTCACATCTTTTGGGGAGTGAGTCATGGCCAACGTACGGTGCACTTGCAAGGGTTTTTGGAAATGCAAAGCACTCTTAGGCGAAGGAATTTCCACGAAAATTCAACTATTGTTTGATAAATATAAATTGATTTGGGTTTTATAAAGAAATTTTAAAATAAAAAGGAAAAAAGAAAAGAAAAGGACAATGGAGAGGACGAAAAGGAAGCAAATCTGGAAGAAGAATTTATACTTGCCTTTGATTCTCCTCGCCTTCTCAAGATCAAAGAGGTACTTGCCTTCGTCAAGGGGAAAAGAATATTGGCAATATTATAACTTTCATACAGCACTTATATTACTGCCAAAACTTTTCAAGAGCTCATTTGGGTAGTGTTGGTTAACATTTCTATTTCTTTGTTTTTCGGTTCTTTTGTTTCCTAAAATAGAAAAAAGAATAGAAATTCATTTAATAACGTCAACTAATGTTTCTATTCCCGAGAATAGAAAATTATTTCATGGAATAAATTTGGAATAGAAACAAGTAGAAAAAAGTAGCTTCTTCGCGAGAATAACTTATAGGATAAGTATTTGTTGATATTTGCTACTCATAATCCCTACCCTTGCTCACTGCTAGTCACCAATCACCGCCATGGGCTACTATTGTCGGTCATCGACCGTCAGTGGCCGCCGCCGTCGGGCGTTGAACATCGAATGCCAGTCATCGATTACAGGATGCCGATTGCTGAACATTGGACGCTGGTCGCACAGTCACTGGACGTCGGATGCCGATCGCTGAATGCTAGATGCTAGTCGTTGGTCGCTGGTTGCTACCTCCATATAAAAATATAAAAAGAATATAAATTTTTTGAGTCGATTCCAAACGCATTCCTATTTTCTTTCTATTTAGAGAATAAAGAATTTATGCAGTTATCAAACGCATTGTCTTTCTCAGAAATTATTTTAGAGAATAAAAATAGAAAAGAACTATTTCTAAAAAAAATTGCTTCGAAAAATAGAAATGTTACCAAACACACTCTTAAGTAGCATTTTTTTTATACAAAAAAGAAAGATTACTTAAATGCAAACTTCTATTTGAGATACCAAAAATCGAACATGATAATATTTTAACTTTTTTCTTGACCTATGTAGTTGTCGAAAATTTGACATGGCAAAATTCAAAGACAAAGCCCCTAAATGATGTCGATGTATAAAAAGGCCCAAATTTTCCCTCTTCTTCAAATTTCGACAACATTAGGATCTGAATCTTGCAATGGAGAAGAGAATAAGCAGACATGTCAATAAAGCTAAGACGAAGGTGAGAATAAGCTATATACTTATTGATTTGTCCCAAAATTCACCTCTCTTCGAAACTCAAATTCAAATCGACGATTTCAAGGCAAAATTAAGATTTAAATCTTGCAATCGATAGGAGAATAAGTAGAAGCGTTTCAAGTTCATGTCAACAAAGGCAAGACAAAAGTGAGAATAAGCAGAATGCTTGCCAGCTTGGCACTGAATCCTAATTTTTCCCTTTGACCACCAAACCAGCCCTATTTTTCTCTGCGCCGATTGAGTGAGTGAATGAGAGAGGATGACACTAATTGTCTTTGAGTTTGGGAAAGCCCCCATCTCCGCCACTCTTGCCCCAAGGCAAATTACTCCCAAGTCTAACTGATTTTCAAGGTCTATTATGCGTCGATATGCTATGCGCGCACATATTCGAGCCCTTATGAGGTCGCGACGACTTTGCCATCAAAGTTATAATATTTTGACAGTCAATAATGATGATGATAATAATTATTATTATTATTTTGCACATGCGAGATTTAAAAAAAAGGAGGTGGAGTGAAGGCTCATCCATGACTTTGTTGGGGGAAGAGGGAAGCAACAATTTGACCGAAATAGGCTGAAAGTCTCATGATTAACATGCCCCGTCTTGCCCGTACAAGCTATCATCATTCCCATCTCCTATTCAATTACGTTAATTTAATCATTCTCTCTCGAAACTATACTTAACGAGAGAGAGACTGAGAGAGAGAGCAATTTTAATCAAAGGCTATTGGAACAACAAGATTTCAAAGGAACTTTATAATGTTCCAGCCTTTATGACGTCACGTGGAATTCGTCATCAAATCCATAAGCTGAAAGCATGATAAATAACGTGCCCCCACCTGATCCGTCCAAGGTACAATAATGGGACTGGCTTTTTATCTGCCCCGAAAGGAAATCGGACGCCTCATGCTCCTCGTGAAACACGTCCTCGGCCAAGAATAAGTTAATTACTGATGGGAGCAAAAGATGGTCAAATATAGCAGCATTTTGCATGTATAAGGAGATGGATTGAAGTTTTTTTCAGCATAATTAGACGATCAAACTTGGTGCCGTAATCAAACAGCCCTAACACAACATATTCGGGATTTCTATCATAATCTATTCACCTCGGTGGGTGCTAGAAACTACCAGCCGGTCCTTGATCAATGCCCCCCAGTAGTGTCAAATGAGATGAATGAGGCTTTGATCAAACAAGTCACTCAAGAGGAGGTCAAACAAGCTGTCTTTCAGCTAGGAGCTACTAAGGCACTGGGACTAGATGGGCTCCATGGAATCTTTTATCAGAAAAACTAGTCAGTACCATATGAGGACCTATTTAAATTGGTGGACTCTTTTCTCAGCTAAGGCAGGTTCGATCCAGAGCTCAACAAGACAAATATAGCCCTTATCCTGAAAGTCACAAACCCAGAAGATGTCACCCAATTCAAGCCTATTAGTTTGTGTAATTTTAGTTATAAAATTATTGCGAAAGTACTGGCTAATAGGCTGAAATCATGGCTGCCTAGGATTATATCAATGGAACAAAGTGCCTTTGTGAGCGGCCGACAAATTCAGGATAATATTCTCATCGTTTAGGAGGTGTTGCACCAACTACGAATCAGGAAACGAAAGAGAAAATTCCAAGTTGTTTTGAAACTCGATATGCAAAAAGCCTAAGATAGGATCGAATGGGACTTTCTTTGTGATTACATGCGAAAGATGGGATTTGATGAGAAATGGGTCCAATGGGTTTATTATTGTATATCAACAGTAAGTTTCAGCACCTTGGTTAATGGGGAATCCTCTATGGCTTTCAACCTTTTGAGAGGGATAAGACAAGGTGAATCCCTTTCACCCTATCTCTTTATTATAGTAGCAAATGCACTATCTGCATTGATGTCTAAGGCTGTGGCGGACGGCACTATAAAGGGTATTAAGCTAAACTCCACCTACCCCACCCTATCCCACCTGCTTTTTGCTGATGATGCTATATTCTTCCTGAATGAGACGATAAGAGAAGCCCAAAATTTGGCTAGCATTTTAAATCAATATTGTTTTGCCTCAGGACATGCCATCAATCTCAAGAAATCGGGTCTTTTACTAAGTAAGGAGTGCCCACAGCAACTAAAACAAAGCATCTCAGCAGAATTGAGGGTTCCCCTTATTGAAAAAATAGGGAAATACCTTGGCATTCCATCTGATTGGGGACAAACAAGAAAGCATATGTTCAATTGGATACTTACTAGAGTTGAGAGTAAACTTGAAGGGTGGAAGGAAAAGCTGCTTTCAAGGGCTGGAAAAGAAATCCTCTTGAAAACTATTGTGCAAGCATTACCTCAATATGCTATATCTATTTTTAAAATCCCAATATCCATATGTCGGGCCATTGAAACAAAGATAGCGGCATTCTAGTGGAAACAACATGTAGCAAAGAGGGGTGTCCATTGGAAAAAAATGGGAAGTTCTAAAAACTAGAAAAGACCGAGGAGGACTTGGGTTCCAAGACTTAACAAATTTCAATAGAGCAATGCTGGGAAAGTAGGCATGGAGACTAATTCAAACGCTGGATGCACTATGGAGCAGGGTTTTAAAAAGTATCTACTTCCTAAGAGGAGACTTCTAGAAAGCACAAAACAGGCAACAATCTTCTTGGGGATGGAAGAGCCTATTGGTGGGCCGAGATGTTCTGGAACCATGTACTCAATGGACCATAGGTGATGGGAAGAGTATTTGAATTAGGGAGGATAGGTGGTTGCCCTCTGGCTATATACATGGTCCAGCAAATAACCACGACCCTTGTTTAGTGGCTGAATTAATTAAACATCCTAGGGAATGGAATATTGGTAAACTAAATGATTTGTTGGCTGAGAGTGTGGTCAAGGAAATTAGTGCTATTCCTCTTGGGCTACACCCTACACTAGATAAATTAAGATGGACAACAAACCAGTCCGGCGACTACATGGTAAAAAGTGGTTACAATAGCATCCACAACAAAAATGGGGCAACATCAGCAGATAGTCCAACATCCTCCTATCAAGTACCCCACTCTCTATGGACAAAGGTATGATAGCTTCGAATTTACCCCAAAATCAGAATTTTCATATGGAGCATATGCAATAATGCCCTCCCCACCACAGAAAATCTTTATAAAAGGAAAATGATAAATGATCCACTATGTCCCCTTTGCCACAAAGAGCCCGAAACAATGGAGCACCTATTTATTTTACGCAAGTGGACAAAGAAAATTTGGGCAGAACAGAGCATCAATGCAGAAGCCACTCCATCACACATAAGTCGCATTGATAAGTGAATATTCAAGTACCTTACCTTTGCAAGAGAACCAACTTCGAAGACCTTGTTTGCTGGTGTGTTGTGGCAGATTTGGAAACTCAAAAACGCTGCCATCTTCCAAGGCCGTCCACCTTGTCCACGAGTTGCTCTTCAATAGGTACGAACCACAACTGACCTATATGAAAAGTGGCATCCGCATCACAAGAACAGTACCGACCAGAATAGAGTAGCTAGACAGAGCTGGATCCCCCCTCCCGAACACAAACTAAAGCTAGATGTCGATTGCTCATGGAATAAAGAAACACTAACCGGATCAGCTACTGGGATCTGTAGAAATGGCACTGGACAGCTAGTTGGAGGCTTTGCTCGGGCGCTTCGAGCTCCATCGGTAGCTATGGGTGAAACCCTAGTTGTGCGGTTTGCTTTGCAGTGGTTGAAAGAACAGAAGGGAGAAGAGCTTCGATCTGAACTAAGCTTTAGTTCCGCATGTGAGCTGAGGGTTGCATTGACCACCGACAGCTTATCAGTGTTTAGAGAAGTCACAGGCCAAGAAGTTCCCTCCTGGGCGGCTTTGTCCATTGTTGAAGATTGCAGGACCTTGCTGAACAGCTTACCATGGATCCATCTACAATATAGTCCACATGAGAGAAACTAGGCTGCGGATTGGACCGCCAAAGCCCATCGAGAACAAGCCCTTCCCAAAAATTGGGTTTCGCAACCCCTTTATCCCCTTTTAGATAATTTATGTATGGATCTTCCCCTATCACAAACTCACTTTATGAGATCGTAATGCAAGGGCTTTTTTGCTGATAATTTTTTTTTTCAGCATAATTTGGTGGGAAAAGAACTAGAGGAATCATTGTCGACCAGAGCGATAAACTGCCCTCGCCTTAGGAGGAGATGCCCCTTCATATCCATTTTAGGTAGGTAAGCTTCAAACTCAAAGTAATTGTACCTTTTCTCATAAGTGACAAATTAAAAACAGATTTTAGAGGCATGAGTAACTCACAAGCTTGAGACACAAAGGCGAAGCATATTTAGAGGTCCCAGACATGCCAAAATTAATGATACTCAACAACAGGAAAAATGCTTCTTTTGATAGAGAGTGAGGGATATTTTTATAGATTCTGGTCAAGTGGATTAGGTGCAACACAACCGAACCTGTGTGGTCTAAGATCAATTCCACATGGAGTCTGTATCACATTGCAATGCATCCCATCCAATGAATTTAAGTCTAGAGGAGAAATTGGTGAAGGAGAGGTGGGAAACCTGCAAATTCCCATATTACATCCCCATTTTGCCAATTGTTTGAACCTCATCACAAAAGGAGGCTGTGGCTCCATTAAATGAATGGATAATTTGCTGCAATGACGTGGGCATTGTTTACACTGGGCAAGTCAATTTTGTCTTTGGAAGCAAGCCCAAAAAATATTCATTTATATAAAGTAAAAGAGATCTCTTATTTTTTTCTTCGAAACATATACTTCATGAGTTATTTTGTAGATATCCTATTAATGGATAAATCTGTTGATTAATAAATTTATCTCATCTCTAAAATGTCAAAGTTTGAATCTTTTTAATGTAATAAACGACTTAAAAATAATATTGAGATATTTTTCTCTTCTCGTGGTGTGTGTATATGTAGATATATGTGCAATTGCTTCGATTATTTTAAAACATTCATTCTATTAACTAATAATTCTAATATTTCATGCAAATATGTTTTTATAAAATCTTTTGAATGCCAACTTTCGCACGCAAATTGTGGGTGTACGTTTTTGTGGGTAACAATACTAACAAAAAATATTCATCTCTTAATTGTCCTCGAATTTCGCACAAATTTTTCAACATAAATTCCAACTAACTTGATATATAATTTGTCCTCGTCATGGTGGTTCCCAAAACCTTAATAATGCGACAACGACCAGAACTTGAAATCTTCGAATAAATGAAGATCAGAAAATCTTTGCCTAGATCAATTGATTTGGGGGTTCGTGAAAGCCTAATAACATGATTGGAATCTTGGAATCAACAAAGACCACAATGTCTTTCTCTACGTCAATTCATATTCTTTTATACAGGATAACCAATTAATCAATCCTAGGAATATTGGAATAAACAAAGACGATAAAGCTTTCTTTAGTATTCACACGATGTTCATAAACAATAACCAATTAATCAATCTCATTTGTATTTTTTTCTTCTTTCTTGATGCTCAAAGTCAAATTGCTTAGCTGTCCGTTATTAATTTTTCATCCACGTACTAATCAAACTAGCAACCTTCTGTATGCGGTGGAGGCAGCGCCAATTGTTCTGCTTCATATGGTGCTTCATATGGTAGAGGTGCTTGTCACCGTGGTGGCATGGCCCATGGGAGATGATTTGGGGGACCCTAGCCTTGTCCTCGCCATTCTTGAGATAGCGTGGGATCTGATAAATGGAGAGCTTTGCCCATGAGCCTTGTGTCATGGGCCGATCGATTTAGCGTTCCCTTCAAATATGTGCGGCCTTAGGATTTCTCCCAAGCAGCCTTTCTACTCAAACTCACAAGAATTCTAGAGAGAGAAGCTCAGGATTCTATTACTCTTGTAGAATGAGATAATACAATGAGGGAGAGGAGACCCCTATTTATACAAGTACAGGCAAATCGTATCTGTAGATCTCTCCTCGATCTAACGGTGGAGATTGCATCTCCCCAACTACCACCTACCCGCATTAATTACATAGGTGTACAATTACCATACCGCCCGCCCTTAGGAATATTCTAGAAGACTCAAGAAAACCCTAGGACTTAGGGATATTGGTCGAGAGTCTCTCATTACAAGGATCGGTCATGGCGTCGTTCAAGAACCCTCTTAAACCGTTCGAATTTTCGAGCCGTCAAATTCTCCCCCACCTAATCAGGCAACGTCCTCGTTGCGTCTTCAGCATGGTATGCTTCAATTTAATTCTTGAACTACCAAAGAGCGTCCGCGGATTCCCAACTTACTTCAC
Organism: Corymbia citriodora subsp. variegata; assembly: GCA_014858505.1. Taxonomy (NCBI): domain Eukaryota; kingdom Viridiplantae; phylum Streptophyta; class Magnoliopsida; order Myrtales; family Myrtaceae; genus Corymbia; species Corymbia citriodora. The sequence goes on along the minus strand of CM026420.1, from coordinate 20,360,926 downwards.
TCTCCAGAAGACCCTTCCATCAAACCATGTATTCTCGCTTTGGCGCACAATACCGCTTTCGTATGACTCGGTCCGCCATGATGTAGTTGACTTCCCGATCATATGAAGTTTGCACTCCCAATGGTGCCCGTTGCGACTCCCCTCAGTTTAGATCTTCCTCATCTACATGGAAAGGTTTGAGCATACTCACATGGGAAACTGGATGTACCTTTAGTTTAGGTGGCAACTCCAATTTGTATGCGACCTTCTCGACCCGTTGAAGCACACGGAAGGGTCCTTCGTAGCGTCGGATCAACCCCTTGTGCACATCTTTGTATCGAAGAACCACATGTAGTTTGGCTAACACTTGGTCTTCGACTTGGAACTCCACATGCCAACGCTTTTGATCCGCCCATTTCTTCATGTGCTTTGATGCCTTGTGTAGGCATGCCCTCACCAAGTCCACTTGCTCATGCTAATCCTTTGTGAACTTGAATGCGGGAGGGCTACTCCTTTTGTAGCCCGATGCAACCACACTTGCTGTTTGTGGTTGTTGTCCCGTCACGATCTTGAACGGGCTCTGGCCAGTAGACTCACTCTGTTGCAAGTTATAGGAGAACTGGACCACATCGATCAACTTTGTCCAATTCACTTGCATTGTGCTCACGTAGTGCTGAAGGTAGATCTCCAAAAGTGCGTTGATCCACTCCATCTGACCATCAGTTTGAGGATGCAAACTTGTGGAGAAGTTCAACTTGGACCCCAACAGTTAGAAGAGTTTCATCTAGAACCATCCCGTGAATCGGGGATCTCGATTGCTCACGATTATTTGTGGTACTCCCCAGTACTTGACCAAGTGCTTCAGGAAGAGCTTGGTCACCTCTTTGGCTGAGCAATCTTTTGTCGTAGGCACAAATGTCCCATACTTAGAGAACAGGTCGACCACCACCATAAATGTTCGACACCCTTTGGACTTTGGTAAGTTGACAATGAAGTCCATGGAAACACTCTCCCATGGACGTGTGGGGATAGGAAGTGGCTCCAGAAGCCCCGGCGACGACCATTACTCGAGCTTGTCTTGTTGGCACACGAGATAAGTCTTCACATATGCCTCGATGTCGTCTCACATCTGCGATTAGTGGTACTGCTCTCCAACCAGTGCCAACATATAGTGGATCCTTGGATGATCCACCTACTTCGAATCATGGCACTCTCGTAGTACTTCCTTTCTCAGCTTCCCATGGAGTGACATGTACAATCGGTGTCCCTTGGTGTAGAGGAGTTCATCTTCACACTAGAACTGGCGAGTCTTGCCCTCTCGTGCGCATTTCAGGAGTCATTGAGCCCTTTGATCATGCTTGAGCCCCTCCTTGATACGATCGATCCATGGACAACTTGGCCGACTTACGAGATTTGCCAGCTCCGCCTTTCGACTTAGTGCATCTGCCATGGAGTTAGCCTTCCCTAACTCGTACTCCAACACGTAGTCGAATCCACCAAGAAATCCTGCCATCAAGCTTGCTTCGTACTCAACTTCTTTTATGTCTAGAAGTAGCTTGTGGCTACATTGTCCGTCCTTATGACGAACTTTGCTCCCAGGAGATAGTGCCTCCACGTCCGAAGGTAATGGACCACCGCAATCATCTCTTTCTCTTGAATGGTATACCGACGCTCGGTATCGTTCAACTTACGAGACTTGAACGCAGCCAGATGGCCATCTTACATGAGAAGACCACCAATAGCTCAATCGGAAGTGTCGGTCTCTACCTCATAAGGTTTGGTGTGATCGAGCAACACTAGCACCGGTTCCTTGGTCATGGCTTGCTTCAACTGATCAAATGCCTCTTGGCATCGAGTTGTCCACTCCCACGGCTTCTCCTTCTTCAGCATGTCTGTGAGTGGCACCATGATGCTTGAGTAGTTCGGAATGAAGCACCGATAGTAGTTGATGAGGCTAAGGAACGACCTCAACTCCGTCACCTTGGTTGGCGGCTCCCATTCGACTATAGCTCGAATCTTAGCCCCATCCATCTGAACTCGACTGCCCCCGACAATGTGCCCCGAGAATGGAATTTCTTTTTGGGCGAAGGTACACTTCTCGCGCTTCACGTATAGCTTGTTCTCGTGCAAGACTTGGAAGACCTGCCTCAAGTGCTCGATGTGCTCCTTGAGTGTTCGGCTATATATAACAATATCATCAAGGTAAACCACTACGAACCTATTGAGGAATGAATGGAGTAACTTATTCATCATGGTGTAGAAAGTAGCCGGAGCATTAGTGAGGCCGAATGGCATGGCGAGGAATTCGTATGACCCGTACCACGTCACGCATGCGATTTTCGGCTCGTCCCCCTTAACGATTCAAACTTGGTAGTAACCCGATCGTAGATCAAGCTTGGTGAACCATCGTGCTCCTCCAAGTTGATCAAAAAGATCTGCAATGAGAGGGATCGGGTACTTGTTCTTCATAGTGAGCTTGTTTAGTGCTTGGTAGTCAATGCACATCCGGAGTGATCCATCATGCTTCTTTTGGAATAGGACCGGCGCATCGAATGGAGACTTAGACGGCCGAATATAACCCGCATCGAGTAGCTCCTTGAGTTGCTTCCTTAATTCTTCCAATTTGAGGGGTGCCATGCGGTATAGTGCCATGGCGAGTGGTCGAGCGTCGGGTACTAGCTCGATCCGATGATCCACCTCCCTTTGAGGTGGGAGCTTCTTGGGCAGCTCAGATGTCATCACATCTTGAAATGTGTTGAGGACTTGGGTCACCTCGGCAGGAACATCCTCCACTTTGCCCCTATCTTCCTCAACCTTCAACGTTGCCATGAGCATCACCTCACTCTTCCGAACTTCTCTCGAGAGTTGCATGGCCGAAAACATCTTCCGATTGCGACCCGATGCGCGATGGATGGGAATCATGCATTGACACTGCTTGTCCAGAATACAAATGCAATCCGCAAACAGTAGAACACCAGCATTGATCCTATCGAAGAATCCTACACCTAGCACAAAGTCATAGTCATCTGGGGAGATTACCTCGATGGTTTCTTTGCTTGACCATGGTCTGAGGTGAAGCTCCACATCCCTAGCCACGCCGCTAGTTGGGACTCCTTGGAGTTCATCGTCTTGAGCCAACCAGCTCCTTTCTCGACCCGAAAATTGAGCTTCTTCGTGGCCTCTTGAGATATGAAGAGGTCGGACGCTCTCGTATCCACGAGTGCACTCATCATGGTGCCGCCGATCTTCACATCCATGAACATCATTCCCTTAGACTCCTTGGCTTTCTTCGTCTTAAGGGAACTAAGGATTCGCAACGAACTTAGTCGCGATTCCTCCGTAGGCTCATATTCCTTACAAAGGGCCACTGATTTGGCTTTGTTCGGATAATCTTGTGCCATATGTGGGCCATCACAAAAAAAGCATTTGTACATGCGTACCTTCCTTAGTCCTCCGCCACTCGACTCCGCATGAGCCTTAGGAGGGCCTACCGGTGATTTGCCTCCATTTAGGCGATTGTATCTTCTTCGATCTCCCCCACCATTGGCCTTGTCCTTCAGACGAGAGTCCGGCTTGGATGTAGAAGGCGCTTTGTATTCCACAAGCAACTCGGCCATGGTTATGGCTGTCGTGAGGTCTCCCACATTGCATTGCTTGAGTTCCTGTTTGGTCCACAGCTTGAGACCGCTCATGAACTTGTGGTACGCCTCATTATCACTTATCAAGGGGATTTGGAGTAGCAACTCCAAAAACCACTTGATGTAGTCGCGCACCGCACCCCTTTGCTCAAGCCGTTTTAACTCATTCCGAGCATCCTTCTTCGCGTACAAAGGGTAATACATTTGTCGGAACTCTTCAATGAATCCATTCCATGTTGTGATAGGATCGCCACTTCTAACATCCGACCGATGACGTCGCCACAACAATGCATTATCAACTAAGTATATAGATGCGATGTTTGCCCATGTAATGTCATCGTTGATTCTCATGGCTTGGAAATACCGTTCCATGTACCACAGGAAGTTGTCCACATTCTTGGCCACTCGCAAGCCCTTGAATTTGTTTGGCTTGGGTGCATCCGTTCGTGGATCAACATGCACCGTGACCACCTCGTTCACGCGTGCCACTTCTGATTCAGCGAGCTTCCCCTTGAGCTCCTCTACCTTTGCACACATGGCTGCCATCATGGCCTCCAAGGTTTCCTCTTGTTGTTCCAGTTCCTACCTTAGGGTCCCTAGCAACTCACCACGGAGCTCTCCCATGCCGGTCTTGAGCTCTTGCACCTCAACCTCGAGTTCCTCCTTTTCGGCTTTTACTTCTTCGACGGTCTATGTCAGGTCATTGACCGATCCTTGGATCTCGAAGGCAAATAGTTCTACCTTCATCACTAGACGATCCAAATCCCCTAGAGCATCCTTTGAACCAGAACCGGCACAGTTCTTCCTTCCCTTGTTACCTTTTGTGACAGCCCTTCCACGATCCTCGTGATCAGCTTCCAACATGATCAACACCTCAGGATGGGAATTAACCATGGTGCCTAGGAACGAACTCGCTTTGACACCACTTATCACGGGCCGATCAATCTAGCGTTCCCTTTGAACCCGTGTGGCCTTAGGATTTCTCCCAAGTAGCCTTTCCACTCAAACTCATAAGAACTCTAGAGAGAGAAACTTTAGAGAAAGAAGCTCAGGATTCTATTACTCTTGTAGAATGAGATAATACAATGAGGGGGAGGAGACCCCTATTTATACAAATACAGGCAAACTGTATTCGTAGATCTCTCATCGATCTAACGGTGGAGATTGCATCTCCCCAACTACCACCTACCCACATTAATTACATAGGTGTACAACTGCCGTATCACCCGCCACTAGAAATATTTTAGAAAACTCAAGAAAACCCTAGGACTTAGGGATATCAGTCAAGGGTTGCTTGTTACAAGGATCAATCACGGCGTCGTTCAAGAACCCTCTTGAATCGTTCGAATCTTCGAGCCGTGATACTTGCATGTTGTTGTGGTGACCTTGCTCAAGCTTCCCTTTAATGGAGATGACTCACTCGGACTTGGGAGGCTGTCGTGACCTAAAACTTTTGTAAATTATAGGTTTAGGGATATTGTTAATTTTGGGCCGACGGGCCTTCATTAACTCGGGCTCTCCCAAGCCCATACCCCGCGCGACGTGGGATATCGTGAAAGTCTTCTAATAAGGAGTCGCCGCTAGCCTATTGGGGTCGGCTAGAAACCAAGCGAGGCATGGGAGCGTGCCTCACTTTCTATGCCCTTTCGGTACCTAACTTGATTGTGTATTAACTAAAGTCGTGGAAACACGTTCGAAAAAGTTAAGGTTTTTCCCAATTGCTCTACAGTAAGGACATGGTATCCAAAAATCATGACAAAACAAAGCACAGGAGAAGAGCTCTATTGTAGAGCCCTAAAGGCTTATTCAACTTTGGTATTTTTCCTTTCTTAAGGGTTTTCTAATTTTATTTTATTTTTTGCAATTTTTTCTGATTTTCAGAATTTTTCAGAATTTTTATATATTTTTTATATTTTTTATATTTTCGAATTTTTCGAAATTAAAGAAAACAAAATTTCAAGATTTTTTTTTGATATTTTCTGGCTTTTTTGAAAATTTAAGAAAAAAATTTATTAATGTTTTTTTGGAATTTTCTAATCCTTTTTTTATTTTTATTTTTGGAAATTTTGAATATTCGGAAAAAAAATTAAAATAAACTTTTAAAACCTTTCTGAAATTAACACAAAACGTTATCTATTTTTGATGATATTTCGAAAAAAAAAATTTAATATTTTTTTAATATTTTTTTAATTTTATGAAATTTTTGGATTTTGGTTTTTTTTTAATTTTTATTAAAAAGGTGATTCGGACTGAGTCGGGTGACCCGGCCCTACTAGACCGACCTAGACCCTAATGGTCCGGGCTGGCCGAACGGCCCGGTCGAAATATTTAAAATGGCCCATTAGCAAAATTAAAGAAAAAAAAACCCATTTCTAATTCTTAAAATTTCAGCCCAAACTTATCCTAGGCCCATTCGAAATTAGCCCAGCCTCACTCCTATTCAAACTCTCGGCCCGGCCCCCTTTTTCTTTTTCTTTTCTTTCTTTTTTATTTCCTTTTTCTACATGCATTTTCTCTCTCCTCCCTACGCGTTTTCAACCTCCCGACGCCTTCTTTTTCTTCACCGAGACTCCTGCAACTCCGTCGTGCCGCGTCGCCGCGCGGTCTACCCATCCTAACCGAGTCATCGTGAAGTTGCTGGGCGTCGGTCGTTCCGTCCGAGTACTGTCGGTCGTCATTGGCCGGCAGTCCGAGGGTCCCTAGCAAGCCCCAAATGCCTAGTCTGACATACCCATGCCAAGGCAGACCACTGAAAAGTCGAGAAGACATTTAGGGCAGCATGTGACGAGGACATGATCACTAGCAACGTAGAAAAATCAGAGGCCAAGCTTTGGTCAGGGATTGAGCTCAGTTTTCTAACTGAGGCATTTCCTCGAGCACCTAACGGGCACTATTAGGTTTGAAGGTTTCCAGTTCGACCGAGCTTGGACTACGTTCTAGGGCCCTTAGAAATCATGCCAAAAGGGAAAAGGAGCAAAATAGAAGGGCGGCAAAGGCCGGGGCTCGTGCGAACCAGTTTGCGTGAGCTCCAACCTGCCGCCTCAACCAGCAAAACAGAAAAAAGGTGGGAGAGAAACCTACCTGGTTCAGGGAGCAGGTCACGGTGGACGAGAGCGGGCAGATGGTCTCCGGCGGCGTCTGGGTGCCCCCTCGAGCCTCCTTCTTGCTTCAGGTTTTCTCTCAGATCTCGCCTTTTTCCGAATCCCCTCGGCTCTCACCTCCTCTCCTCTTCTGCTCCGTTTTTTTTTTTGTTTTCTTTTTTCTGTTTTTCTGCGCTCCCTCGACCTCTCGAGCTCTGTCTCTCTCCTCTTTTTCTCTTTTTTTTTTTTTAAATTTTTTTTGGAAATTAATATGTATTTATAGAAGCAAAGTAAATGGGCATTTTAAGACAAAATAAACAAAATTTCGAGTGTCAACAGCTGCTCCTCTTTGAAAGGGAGCTCAAAGAGGTTCATTTCAAAGACTAGGTGACACCCGAATTTTGCAGGCGAGTAATAAAGGAGCGAATTTATTTCATTCATCATTTTTCATTTTTTCATTTTCATTTTTTTTCACTTCTTTTTTGTTCTCTTTTTATTTTTTTGAGATTTTTCATTCATGCGAACGAGTTTCGATCAAATTGGTGAAGTCTCACCGTGTAACAATGGGTTACGACTAGGTTAGTGGAGTCTTACCGTGTAACAACGGACTTCGACTAGGTTAGTAAAGTCTTACCGTGTAACAACGGGCTTCGACCGAGTTAGTAAAGTCTTACCGTGTAACAACTGGCTTTGACTTGGGGGGAGGTATTACCGTGTAATAACGGGCTTCGACCGAGTTAGTAAAGTCTTACCATGTAACAACAGGCTTCGACCGAGAATGCATGGTTTAAGGAGGACCCATGAACCTTTTGGAAATTGCATGGTTTTAGATTGACCACGAAAAAATATGGTTTAAGGATGAACCCACGAACTGTATGGTTTAAGGATAAGCCCACGAACCATTGTGGTTTAAGGATGAGCCCACGAACCTTTTGGAAATTACATGGTTTTCCGATTGACTATGAACCATGTGGTTTTAAGGAAGACCCACGAACCCTTTGGAAATTGTACGGTTTTCCGGTTGACCATGAACCATGTAGTTTAAAGAGGACCCACAAACCATGTGGTTTTAAGGAAGACCCACAAACCCACAAACCCTATTATAAATCGCATGGTTTTCCGGTTGACCATGAACCATATGGTTTAAGGAGGACCCATGAACCCTTTTGGAAATTGCATGGTTTTCCAGTTGACCAAGAACTATGTGGTTTAAGGAGGACCCACGAACCCTTCAAAAATTGCATGGTTTCACTGAGTGAACCTTTCAAATTCAACTTGAGCAAATGTCATTAGAGACAATATCAGAAAAATGCATTGACAATGTTGTAGCGTTAATTGCATAAGCAAATCAAGCTAAGTCTGATCACATCGAAAACATTTGATGTCTTTCGGTATCATGTACCACAAAATTGTCATCAAGCTTGGAAGGTATCATTGATCATCAAATCCCTTTAAGAGAAAAATAATGTCGGAATGATCCTACTCATGAAAGAGGTTCATTAAGCATGCCAAGCAAGAGCTCCTTAGTTAGAAAGGGCTTATCACACGCTTTCAAGAAGGGTTATTTGATCCCATCCATTCATGTGGGAAGTAACTTGATCACTCAATTTACCTCACATTTCCAATGTCGAAGGGTCTGAGAATCATTCGCAATAAGCACATCTGAACCAATCCAAAAGGTCTTTCGAAGGGACCGTAATGCAGGTTTGGTCATGGCTTTAGCAATGGATAAGCATCATTGGCTATGAAATGAAACAATTATTTGCCAACATCTTCGCTAGGTTTACAAATCAAGTATTCTTAAGATGAGATAAGACAACCTTGCCCCCACCTCTTTGAGCGGTAGCTTCTTTGGAAAATCCTTATTCTCGCTTGAATCATCCCAATCTGAAGAGACTTCGGGAAGGGTTGTAATGTTGGTTTGGTTATGGCTTGAAAGGCTTAGAATTTCTCACAAAAAGGGATTTGAGAGTTGGTGATTGTCATGGCATCATGGTCATATCACTCAATTTTTTTGAAAGCACTTGACTTTTGAAATCTGAATTGTCTCGAAAGTCCATTGACTAATCAAATAAGAGCTTTGCCCTTCTCAATTTTTTGCATTTGTAATGATTTTTCTTTTCATGCAAGCATTTTGAATTTGACAATTTTTTTCACATAGGAGTTCTTTGCCTTTGACGCAAATCTCCCTCTTTTTTCCTTTTTTCCTTTTTTCTCTCTTTTTTTTTACGAGCATTGGCCTTGCTTTTACCAAGCACACTGCTTTTTTATGCCCCTTAATTTTCATTGGATTTTTTTGCTCTTTTGAACTTTTTGAGCTTATAAGACTTTTGAGATACTTTGCACATTTTCATGTAAATGCTAATTGTGTTGGTCAATCATGTGCCTTGCCCCAATATGGGGAGATAATCACCACTTGGGTTTTAGAAATGAACAATTAGGCTCAACTTGGTTTAAGCAAAGGATATCAGTGTTTGGGTAGAGAAATGAATGCTCCTCTTCAACTTGGGATGTTTCAAGCTTTCATAAGAATTCACCTGAAGTTACCACAAAAAGATTAATGCAAGTGAAAGCAAAAAAAGTCTTTCTCATCTTTTCACTATATGATATCAACCACAACCTCCAAATTTTCCCCATTGTGGGGTGATTCTTGATGGGGGTATTTTATGATTTCTCCACTTTTAAAGGCTTAGAGGGGCTGACTATCGTCACCTATGGTGTATAAGATAGAGAAAATGAACGCCTCTTTTCATTTTGGTCCACATACCAATTGCGAATGACTTCTTCGTCCTTAAACGACATAGGTTTTCTTTTTCGCTCAATTCTCACAGTGTTTAAAGGACATGTTTGGGAATTGATTGCCTTTCATCATCAACCAATTTGAGGCCTTGTTTTTTTTTGTCTCTTTTTTTTTATGTCTTTGCTTTTTTTTTTTGGTGTTGCCGATTAGACATTTAGCGATTACCTCGAAAAAAAGTCGTGTGCCCAGCAACTCCTCTTGAAAATCATCAGGGTCCTGCAAATCAAAAACATGTACACAAATATGCATGAAATGCATGATATGTATGTTATGCATGTTATGAACATTCACCAAAAGAAAAAGTGACTCGTATTATATTAAAAAGGGCTCTAAGGCATCTTGATTTCATTCATGGAAAGTACTTCTTCATTGAATCAGCATTTACGGTCTTTGGCAGTTCTTGGCCATCCATCTCTATCAGAACTAATGTGCCCCCAGGCAGTATCTTCTTGATGACATATGGTCCTTCGTAGTTCAGAGTAAACTTTCCATGCGGATTTGGTATGATAGATAAAACTTTCCTCAGCACGAGGTCGCCTTCTTGGAAGCATCTAGGTCGAACTTTGCGATTAAAAGCTTTCGCAACTCGCTTTTGATAGCACTGACCATGACATAATGCAGTAAGTCTTTTCTCATCAATCATGTTCAGTTGTTCATATCTTTGCTGCATCCACTTGTTTTCAGAGAGTTTACTTTGTGAGAGAACTCTCACAGAAGGGATTTCTACCTCCACTGGTAAGACAGCCTCTATACCATAAACTAGTGAGAATGGCGTTGCCTCGGTTGAAGTTCGTATTGAAGTTCGTTATTCCATTAACGCATATGGCAACCGCTCATGCCAATCACGATAGTTATCCGCGGTCTTGGACAAAATCTTCTTTATGTTCTTGTTAGCCACCTCTACAGCCCCATTCATCTGCGGTCGATAAGGTGATGAATTCAAGTGACGAATCCGAAATTCATGCAGCAACTCATCAACAATCTTGTTATTCAAATTGGAACCATTATCTGTAATGATGGCTTCAGGCACACCGTAACGTGCAATGATATCATGCCGAATAAACTTGGCCACATTCCTCGCGGTGACATTAGCATATGAGCTTGCTTCAATCCACTTAGTGAAGTAATCAATGGCCACAAGAATGAAACGATGTCCATTAGAAGCTTTAGGATTGATCGGCTCAATTACGTCGATTCCCCACATAGAGAAAGGCCATGGCTAAGTCATTAGATGCAATTCATTAGGCAGGGCATTAATTTTATCTCCATATTTCTGACATCGATGACAATAGCGAACATGCTTAATGCAATCAGTTTCCATGGTTAGCCAATAATACCCGAGCCTCATGATCTTCCTTGCTAAAAGATGGCCATTCATGTGAGGGCTGCATTCTCCTTTGTGTATTTCTTGCATCAGTTGACTGGCTTCCTTGGCATCAACACATTTTAACAAGATTGAATCGTATGACCTCTTGTGAAGCACACTCCCGAAGACAAAGAATTTTGATGCCAACTTCTTGAGGTATTTCTTATCAGCCTCCTCACACCCTTGGGGGAATTTCCCATGCCGAAGATAGTTTAAGATATCATAATACCATGGATTTCGATCTGGCTCATCTTCAACCGTCATACAATAAGCCGGACGTTTAGAAACCTCAATTTTCAATGGCTCGATGTCTAATCCTTCCATTACATTCAACATTGATGACAATGTGGCCAATGCGTCGGCAAATTGATTCTGGGATCTAGGCAAATATTCGAAGGCTATTTCATCGAATTCTTCTATTAATTCTTCCAAAAACTCATGGTACAGGACTAGCTTCGGGTCACAAGTTCGCCACAAGCCTTCGGTTTGCAGAATAATGAGTGCAGAATCTCCATACACTTGTAATTTTTTGACTTTCATGTCAATGGCCAATTGCAAACCTAGGATACATGCTTCATACTCTGAGACATTGTTTGTACAAGGACCAACTTGGCCGCCACAGGATAATGTTGACCAGCAGGGGAGATCAAGATTGCCCTAGTTCCTGACTCGGATAAATTGACGGCACTATCAAAATACATGACTCACTTGTCATTCGAGATTGCCAAGATGCGTTCATCGAAACCGTGTGTTGTATCATGGGATTCCGTGTCTTTTGAACTCCTCGCCAACATATCAGCTATAGCTCTTCCTTTTACTGACTTTTGTGCCACACTATGTATGTCAAATTCAGAAATGAGGACCTACCATTTAGCCATCTTTCCAACCAATGCCGGCTTCTCAAGCAGATATTTGATTGGGTCATTTTTTGGGGTGTGCATGGTCCGGGTGGGTGGTTCCCACCCTAGAACCGGGAACCGCCCACTAAGGACCGGTCCCAAAAAATTGGATCTAGGAACTGCCCATTGGTTCCATGGATCCACCCGAGAACCGGACCACCGGTCCGGTTCGGTTCCCGGGTGGATCTATGGAACCGGTCTCACAAGCGGGCGAAGAAAAGAAGCTCCACTGGATCGAAAAGATGGTCTATTTAGAGATTTCACAAATGTTCTCGCACTTTTTTCTTTACCTCTCTTAGTAGGTTGCCTCAAATAGAACAATAAAAATTATAAACATGGGGCTTCAAAATTTTAATTTTTTTTCAACTAAAAAAAATTATTTTTTATAATAAAAATTAATATATATTATTATTATAATACTGGTCCGGTCCGGATGGGTGGGCAGGCGGATCCGCCCATGAAACCAGGAATCCGACCGGTACCCACCGGTTCCAATTTATTGGAACCGGGAACCGGACCGGTCCCTTTAGGAACCACCGGTTCCGGGCCGATCTGGTCCGGTTCCGGGTGGTTCGGGCGGTTCCCGATTCTTTTGCACACCCCTAGTCATTTTCAGTCACCAGGTGAATTCAATAATAGAGAGTATATTGGCATAGTCGGTGCAACACCCAAACCAATGCTACACATGTTTTCTCCACTTTTGAGTAGTTCATCTCGGAGACAGTGAATTTCTTGCTGAGATAATATATGGCACACTCCCTTTGATCACTCGGTCTTTTCTGCACAAGCATGGCACCAAGTGATTCTTCATGGATGGTCAGGTAGAGAGTTAATGGTATCCCCGGTACTGGTGGCACTAATATGGGAGGATGTGACAGATAATGCTTTATCTCTTCAAAGGTTTTCTGACATTCAACATCCCATTCAACTTTAGCATTCTTCTTCAGGAGGTTGAAAAAGGGTTTGATTGTCTTAGATAGCTGAGAAATGAATCTAGCAACATAATTCAATCTTCCCAAGAGGCTTCGAACTTCCTTGACAGTAGAAGGAGCTTTAAGGTCACAAATAGCCTTAACTTTCAATGGGTCAATCTCAATGCCCCGGGTACTGACCATGAAACCCAATAGCTTCCCAAACTTTGCCCCAAATATGCATTTTGAGGGGTTAAGTCTCAGCTTAAATTTCCGAAGTCGATCAAATAATTTCTTCAGGACTTTGAAGTGGTCTTATCGACACTTCAATTTGGCAATCATGTCATCGACATATACCTCTATTTCTTTATGCATCATGTCGTGGAATAGAGTGACCATCGCCCTTTGATACGTGGCTCCCGCATTCTTTAAGCCGAATGGCATCACCTTGTAACAAAAAGTTCCCCAGGGTGTGATGAATGATGTTTTGCTTTTATCTTCTTCTTTCATCTTGATCTGATTGTATCCAGAAAATCCATCCATGAAAGAGAATAATTCAAAACCTGTAGTGCTATCAACCAAAACATCAATGTGAGGCAAAGGAAAATCATCTTTTTGGCTTGCTTGATTTAGGTCACGGTAATCTATGCAAACTCTGACCTGTCCATCTTTCTTCATGACTGGAACTATATTAGCAATCCAATCAGGATAGTGAGATACTTCGATGAAATCCACCTTCAACAGCTTCATGACCTCTTCTTCAATCTTTTTGGAAAGCTCAGGTTTTGTTCTTCGTAGCTTTTGCTTTTTAGGTGCCACATTTGGATCTGTCGGTAAATCATGCTCCACAATTTATGGATCTAACCCTGGCATATTCATGTATGACCATGCGAACACGTCTTGATATTCTTTAGGAGCTCAACCATCTCCCTTGCCTCGTTCTCAAACAAATTAGCCCCAATCTAAGTTTCTTTGACATTTTCTGCATCTCCCAAATTCACGGTGATCGTTTGTTCAACCGTCAAAGGCTTAGATTCTACATGACGAATCCAGTCTCTCTCTATATCTCTTTGAATATCATCATCATCATGTTCAGGCTCACAAGAATCTTCATTGTACAAATCCGAGTCACATATATACCTATCATGATTATGCTGAATGACATGCTTGAGATGCAAATGAAAGGGTTAGTAGAATTATCCGATGAGGACTATGCATAGTGCATTTTTCTTGAAATTCTTTTTTTTTTTGAATGACCACTTAAGAGAAAATATTTGAACTATGAGATGGTCCTCATATCATCGGACTCTTTCATCTCACAAATTTTGAAAACTAGGAGTTGTGAGGAAGTCCAGGCCTCAAAGCGTCATCATAGGACTAGTTTGGCACTTCCTCACGTCCTTAATAAAACATGCATGCATTTGTATTAACATGATAAGGCAGTTTTACAATATTTATAATCTCGGATCACGGATCACGGCTCACGATCCAAGATCTTGTTTACATAAAGGAAACAACAAAAGTAGCGAAACGACTCATCCCATGCAAGGGAGAACATAAAGAAAATGACATGAAAACTAAACAAAGCGGTCGGTCAGCATCCCTACTTCGATGGCTCGAAGGGAATCATGGAAGGGCCTGCCTCTTCATCCTCAGTAGTGGCGCACACAAAGTTAGGATCGAACAGGTCAGCTATGTTCGGGATGACCCCTTCCTCTTCTTGCAGCAGCTTGGGTGACTTGACAAATGTCCTTTCAAAACGAAGACGAAGTTCTTCCAATGAAGGAGGGAGTAATCCCTGTTGATTCTAAGTTGGGGTAGTTCGGCTTTGATAGCTAGCTTGACTCATGTAGCTATTAAAAGCACCTCGGCTTCCGAATCCTCCAGGGTAACCTCGGTTTCCGCGACCAGCTCAACCTCTGCCTCCCACTTCCGAACCTGAACCTACCAGCTTTCCACTTCCTTTCTTATACTTAGAAGCTTCTTGGTAGCCTAAACCAATTTTCTTTCGATTTCCAATACCTCGATAGGCTTTACAATACCTTGTGCATACATCCCTATCCCTGCCCCTGGGACATGGCCATAATCCAGTAAAACTTTGCTTGACATGATAGACGAGGCGGAGAGCTCAGGACGCCTCATGATAGACCTAGTGGGCACATGCACCATTGATACTAGGTCGAGAGTTTGGTAGCTAGGTTCTTCATTCACTTCAGGCTCTACATAAGGGATGGTCGTATCTTGGAATATCTTAAAGTCAGTTTCGCAACGAACAGTCACCAACTTACCCTTCGAGATGAAACGAACCATTTGGTGCAAACTGGAAGGCACAGCTATAGCATGATGGATCCAAGGTCGACCTAAAAGGAAGTTGAAAGCACTAGGGTTGTCGAGCACTTGAAACTTTATCGTGAATGGGACTGGACCAATCAGCAATTTGAGTTCGACCTCACCTATTGACTCCTTTCTCACACCATCAAAGGCTCGAACAGTAGATTGAGATGTCGTGATCTCTTCCTCGCTCACTCCAAGGCGATGGAGGGTAGCCAGTGGACAAATATTCAAAGCGGACCCATTATCGAGCAATATGCGAGGGACTATCATATCACGACACTTGGCGGAGATGAGCAACGCTTTGTTGTGGTCAGCGCCTTCTTGAGGAAGATCCTCATCTGAAAAAGAGATTTGGTCCAACAATAAAATGGACCCAACGAATTCCTCCAGCTGCTTGTTGTTGATATTTTCAGGCACATGAACTTCATTTAGGACTCTCAACAATGCATTCTTATGTTTCTCGGAAGTTTTAAACAATTCTAAAGGTGATATTTGAGCAGGCATTTTCCTCAACTGCTCTATCACGTCGAACTCACTATTTTTTATCATGGCCAAAAACTGCTTAGCCTCTTCATCAGTGACAGCTTTCTTCTCAACAGCTTCTGCAGGCGTGTAACAACGACCCGATCGAGTGACAGCATCCACTTCCTCAGTCCTATAGTCCCATGGGGCCGCTTTAGTATTGAAATTGGCTAAGGGTTTCTTTAGATTCCCTTCTTGATCAAAAGGTGGTAACTCAATCACAACAGGTTGCAATCCATCTGCTTCTACCTCTAACTTTGCAAACTCTTCCGTCGCCAAATCGATGACCACGTGGTCGGTTTGATTCTCGTTATAATCCCATTGGTCCCCTTCAGCCGGTAAGTTTATAACAAACGATGTGATCATAGCCACATCATCTTCTCCAAAAGGATTTTCCATACCGTCGCGCGAATCACGTGCATCGATTTCGCCTTTCTAACCCTTCCAGTCTTCCTCGCCAAATATTACATTCACATCTTCAACATGAGCAGGTAAAGGATTTTGTTAAACATTGGGTTGCTCTCTAAATGATAAAATCCCTTTGTCTAGTAAATTTTGCACTTTGTTTTTCAACATCATGTAGTTGTCTACATCATGGCCTTTTTCTCCCATATGGTACTCGCATGACTTTGCTAAGTCAAACCCGAAAAACTTAGGAGGATTGTTATGAGGGATTTCTTTAGCCACTAGCCTCTTTTCCAGCAGCATGGGCAATAGCTTAGACAGCGGCCTAGGCAGAGGAGTATACTGCCTTGGAGTCCACTTATTTGGCTCATAATTTTGATATTTCACACATGGTGCAGAGGAATTTTGTGCACTCGCAAATGGCTTTGGGGTGACTGGAGTTTGTACATAAGCTACCTCAGTTTCTTTCTCCTTCCTACTGGCGAACTTTCGGTTTGATCCCTCAGTTATACGGCCATCATGTATAGCTCCCTTAATTCTTTCACCCACGGCAAGCGAGAGAAGTTTTCACAATCTAATCCGATCATCTTGTTATAAAAGTCAGCAGGAAGGGTATTAATAAATAGCTCCACCATCTCCTTGTCATCTAGTGGGGGTTGAACTTGTGTAGCCAAGGTACGCCACCTTTGAGCGAAAAATCTAAAAGATTCATTTCTCTTCTTTTCCGTGCGCGCCAATATGCTTCGTGTCGGGGCGATCTCAGTGTTATACTTGTATTGCATCACGAATGCTTCCGCTACATCTTCCCACTTCTCCAATTTCTCAGGCTCGAGCAAAATGTACCATTGTAGTGCCATCCCAGTTAAACTCTCTTGAAAGGTGTGAATCAACAAAGGGACATTTTGAGCATAACGTCCCATCCTATTCAAATAGTACCTCAAGTGGATTATAGGATCCTCAGTGCCATCATATTTAGTGAACTCCAAGATTTCGAACTTGTTCGGGATGTCCATCTTGGTGTATTAGGATAAATCATCACCATGCTAGTCTCATACCCTTGCAAGGCCCTAAGCTTCTCCTCCAGTTTAGCAAACCTCTTACTATTCTCCTCCTCCATTCGGGCCGAGATGGCTTCCGAGATGGGGTCTAATTCCACCACCACAGGAGTTTGATGCATCGCTTCTTCAGTCAACTTCCCTCTACTATTGACATTACTAGCCTGCGGAGTTGCAGGTGTGTTTTGATTGCAGGCGGCAACCACCAAGCTAGACTTGATCTCGCTTGCGAACTGTGCGAATTGTGTAACCAACTCAGTGATTTTGCTATCAAGCGCGGTGATCCGAGCATTTTGTTCTTCAACATTTATTTTCGCCGATTTTGATCGAGTACAAATAGGCGAACGCCTTGAAGCCGTGATGGTGGTACTTGGTTCAGAAATAGACAAACACACATAAGCGCGAAATATAAAATGATGCTAGCCCATGACAATGATCTAATCGCCCCATTTCATTGATTTCATAAAAGAAAAGAGTCTCTAAACAACGTAACTAAAAATTAAAATAAAATATCTCGACATTAGAACTAGGAAAAGAAAATAACAAGACTCCTTAAATAGAAAAAATTAAATTAAATTAAATAAAACTGACCTAAACACCATTCTAAGAAAACACAAATAGACTCAAGCAATTTTTTTGACCTATGTACAAATAGGGGAACAACTCTCTCATAATTGTCTAACTAGTTCTAGCTGACTTGGACGCACGCTTCTTGGCCTCCTTAAGATCCCTTTTAAGGACCTTGATCTCCACGCGATTGGTAACTTTCGATGGCGCATCAGTGATCTCCAGGCGCCACTCTTTGGGAATTTTGTGTTGAAGAATATACTCCATCGAGACGTGGTAGACTTTCTCTTTACCCTCTAACTCCTCCTTGGGCCAAATCAATTTTTGGGGATGACACATGTCCCACATTGATTGAAGCAGCATAATGGAATTCTCGTGATTGTGGTCTCCATTCGTGAAATCGGTCTTGAGTGGGGCCTCTTGCAGTGTTAATGGAAGTTGCTGCACGACTTGGTATTGTCGAGTAACCCTAGTTGGGTAATACTCGGTAGCGCCCGTTATTCCTAACAAAGGAATGGGCCCGATACCTCCACATGTAAGCCGAGCCTCGTGAACTCTGAGCCACTTAGCATGCTATAGGAAATCTTCACGGTCGGGATTTTTCATAAAGGCTATCCAGTCGGAGTAGTGATAATCAGGTGCATGCCCTTTCCTTTCCTTAAATTTCAAAATGGGGTGATTGAGATCACCGATGTCATGTATTGTCATTAAATTACCAAATCCCTTAAGGTGAGAGAGGAACCAAATTTGCAAAAGCTCAGGGGGAGCATGTAAAGCTTCTTTTCCATTTTCTTTAAAACGAGTGAGGGAAAGAAAAGGTCTCAGTCAAAACAGCATTAACAAAACCCTTTCCTATACACACTTCTTGAACAACACTTGCAATAGATGGGTTAATAGCATTCTTACAATGAGGAAAAACCATAAACCCAAAGAAGGCTAACACAAAAACTCGCCTCATTTGGACTGACGTGGCATTTGGAAAAAGTCCCTTCAAAAATGAAAATGGGCAAGTATTGCAGTTGGCTTTCAAAACTTTCCTTACATCTTCTCTCTTGACCCTAAGGAAATTAGCTAAAATTGATACATGCTCTACTCCGACGGGTGGCCTAATCAATTCCGACACTGAGGGTTTCCCAATGATAGCGCTAAATTCCTCCAAGGTTGGGGGTGAGCTCGTGTTCGCCAAAAATGAATGTGAGGTCTCGGGACACCGAGTGTGCGCTAATGCTTGAATAACGCCATAATGGACTTCTATGTCTAATAAAGAAAGTAGCCATCCCACGTTGGATTGCATGAACTCCTAATTGACATGGTCTAATTTACCCCACCAAGCACGTAGTTCCTCCTTTGGGACAGAGATAATATGAAGCAAAGGTCCTCCCATTGCATACAAACCTAAAACTCGCAAACAACCTAATTGTCATGGACCAGCTAAAAAGAATAATAATAATAAATGTAATTAAATCGCAAGTGTGAGAGTTTAGGAGACTTATTTGACCCAATGAAAATTAAAATCAATCACATAGATGTGCGCATGAGACGTGGGTTAATTACTACTCTAGACGGCTCAAATGAAGCCACGGGATTACCGGACTGAACCGACATGCTCGCGGTTAGGTCGGGGTTCCCATGACTCCGACTTTGTCAAAGAGTTGACCCGTGCTACGTGTTTGCAAGCCGGGGTGGAAGCTCTCGACATCGAAAGAATTTCGGAATTGAGATGGGCGACTTATACTGCATGATGGTAATCGGAGTGGTATCCATCTCAACACCATCCTAAGTGATCCTAATGCGGCCTAGGTCTAGGGGCAAGTTGTGTGTGCTAAAGTGTAGTGCCATGTAAGGGAGACATGTACAACAATTTATATAGCAACCAACACTTCAAAAATTTCACTATATACTCATTCACATTCGCCACCCTACAAAACAAAGTGTTAGCAAACACTCCATCCCTTATTACTCCAATCCTGCACCAACATTCAACACGAGGTTAGTGGACTTACCTCACCTTCTCGAATGCGCTGCCAGAGAAATACATTAGATAACACACAATCAAGCTAATTAGGCCTAAGTCCTCTAAGGTTTAGAACCATTCCCCAACGGAGTCACCAAGCTGTCGCAACCTAAAATTTTTGAAAATAATAGGTTTAGGGATATTGTTAATTTCGGGCCGACGTGCCTTCATTAACTCGGGCTCTCCCAAGCCCATACCCCGCGCGATGTGGGATATCGTGAAAGTCTTCTAATAAGGAGTCGCCACTAGCCTATTGGGGTCAGCCAGAAACCAAGCGAGGCATGGGAGCGTGTCTCACTTTCTACTCAACCAGAGAATCTAAGGTCGGGGACTTGATTACGTTAGTCACGCGATTAATGCCCTTTCGGTACCTAACTTAATTGTGTATTAACTAAAGTCGTGTAAACACGTTCGAAAAAGTTAAGGTTTTTCTCAACCGCTCTACAGTAAGGACATAGTATCCAAAAATCATGACAAAACAAGGCATAGGAGAAGAGCCCTATTGTAGAGCCCTAAAGGCTTATTCAATTTTGGTATTTTTCCTTTCTTAAGGGTTTTCTAATTTTTTTTTTTTTGCAATTTTTTTCTGATTTTCTGAATTTTTCTGAATTTTTATATATTTTTTATATTTTTTATATTTTTGAATTTTCCGAAATTAAAGAAAACAAATTTTCAAGATTTTTTTTTTGATATTTTCTGGCTTTTCTGAAAATTTAAGAAAAACATTTATTAATGTTTTTTTGGAATTTTCTAATCCTTTTTTTATTTTTATTTTTGGAAATTTTGAATATTCGGAAAAAAATTAAAATAAACTTTTAAAACCTTTCTGAAATTAACAGAAAACGTTATCTATTTTTGATGATTTTTCGAAATTTTTTTGTAAAGATTTTTTTATATTTTTTTATTTTCTGAAATTTTTGGATTTTGTTTTTTTTTTAATTTTTATTAAAAAGGTGATTCGGACCGGGTCGGGTGACCCGGCCCTACTAGACCGACCCGGACCCTAATGGTCTAGGCTGGAGCAATGACCGGGCTGGCCGAACGGCCCGGTCGAAATATTTAAAATGGCCCATTAGCAAAATTAAAGAAGAAAAGTCCATTTCTAATTCTTAAAATTTCAGCCCAAACTTATCCTAGGCCCATTCAAAATTAGCCCAGCCTCACTCCTATTCAAACTCCCGGCCCGGCCCCCTTTTTCTTTTTCTTTTCTTTCTTTTTTATTTCCTTTTTCTACATGCATTTTCTCTCTCCTCCCTGCATGTCTTCAACCTCTCGATGCCTTCTTCTTCTTCAATGGGACTCCTGCAACTCCGTCGCGCCACGCCTCTGCACAGTCTACCCATCCTAACAGAGTCATTGTGAAGTTGCCGGGCATCGATCGTTCCGTCCGACCGACGCCGAGTACTGCCGGCTGTCATTGGCCGACAGTCCGAGGGTCCTCGGTGAGCCCCAAACGCCTAGTCCGACATACCCATCCCAAGGCAGACCACCAAAAAGTCGAGAAGACATTTAGGGCGGCATGTGACGAGGACATGATCACTAGCAACGTAGAAAAATCAGAGGTCGAGCTCTGGTTGAGGATTGAGCTCTGTTTTCTAACTGAGGCATTTCCTCGAGCACCTAACGGGCACTATCAGGTTTGAAGGTTTCCAGTTCGACCGAGCTTGGACTATGTTCTAGGGCCCTTAGAAATCATGCCAAAAGGGAAAAGGAGCAAAATAGAAGGGCGGCATGGGCCGAGGCTCGTGCGAACCAGTCAGCGCGAGCTCCAGCCCGCCGCCTCAACCAGCAAAACAGAAAAAAGGTGGGAGAGAAACCTACCTGGTTCAGGGAGCGGGTCACGGCAAACGAGAGCGGGCGGACAGTCTCCGGCGACGTATGGGTGCCCCCTCAAGCCTCCTCCTTGCTTCAGGTTTTCTCTTAGATCTCACCTTTTTCCAAATCCCCTCGGCTCTCACCTCCTCTCCTCTTCTGCTCTGTTTTGTTTTTGTTTTCTTTTTTCTGTTTTTCTACCCTCCCTCGACCTCTCAAGCTCTGTCTCTCTCCTCTTTTTCTCTTTTTTTTTTAATTTTTTTTTTTGGAAATTAATATGTATTTATACAAGCGAAGTAAATGGGCATTTCAAGACAAAATAAACAAAATTTCGAGTGTCAACAGAGGCCTCGACTCATAGCCAGGCATGATCTCACCTGCATAGGTTGATTTCTCGGGGAGTGGAGATTACACAATTTCTCGGAGCTTGAGGGGATTAAATACCAACCCAAGAATAGCTCCTTGTTGTAAATAGCAGCCATTTCTTGAGAAGAAATTCGTCTATGTTTCTCGGCCCTTGCCTTTCTTGGGTTTTCATCCCTTGAATTGATTCTCTCCCCAGAGCGAGCTTTATAATATTCTAGGCTCATGTTCCGTGTACTGACTGATGATGTGAAAGTGTGATTAATAGCATGCCCCAAGTTAACCCATAGAAGGTACAGTCGGACACCATATGTTCCCCGTGCAATGTTCATATAGTCCACCTATTTACATCAAATGGAACAGTCGGGTTTTTTATTCTACCCCACCTATTCTTTTCATTAGATTTGATAATTTAATTATTAATGGGAGAAATAGATAGTCACATGTAGCAGCATTTTGCATGCAAGATGGTGATTATGCCTCACTCCCCCTAAGAACAGCCTTATAAGAATAGCACAAGAATTAGATATCACTACGCCCATCTCACTTTTCTCATAGAAGCAATTGAATAAATTTTAATCTTTTTAGATTTTTTTTTTCACCGAAATATTTGTATGTACACGTTTTGATGCGGTGTCTTTCCAGTATATAGAGAACAAGCTTGACTGAATAGAAGATATTTTTTAGTGTGCGATACTAATGATATGATGAGTGCGGTCATTCCTTGATGACTTTGAATTGTCTGGCGATACTAGTGATATTTTTTAGTGTGTGATACTAGTGAAGTGCATGATCTCACCCCTGATGATGAATCTTGACCCATTAACTTTCTTTCTTTTCTTAGTAATGCACCATCCGTGGTTCCAATGACCAGCTAATTACAAATTTGCCACTGCACAGTGTCTTTCCTCATTGTCCCTAATCAAATTCTGATGCAATCACACTTTTTGGATGTTCTCATGCAATTATTTAAATCCACAATATGACCATCGGAACTCGTTAGATACTTTCCGAGGTACGATGTGAATGCCTCTAAGTCAAACATCATCATTACTTCCTTCACATCATACCTCACCAATCATTTTTGCAATTTCATTAATCTTATTCATGACGAGCCACGTCCAACGTTGTACACGTCCCTGGAGTTTTCCTAGGTGGGTCCCCTGATGGTGAACCTTGACCCATTGACTTTCTTTCTCTTTTTAGTCATGCACTAGATTCGCGGTTTCACTAGCCAGCTAATTACAATTTTTTTGTGACACAGTCTCTTTCCCTCCCGTCCCTAATCAAACTATGATGCAATCACACCTTCTGGATGTTCCCACGCGAGATATTTGAATCCGCGATATGACCATGGGAACTTGTTAGAGGATACTTTCCAAGAAATGATGTGAATGCACCTAAGTCATAAGCGGTTCCAAACACCATTATTTCTTCCTTCTCATCATCACTCATCTATCATTTTCGCAATTTCATTAATCATTTTTCAAAGAAATCTTCTCCTAAACCTGTTCAACAAGTGAGTAAGGTTAAGTTTGGGTTGAGTTATAAATGGTCCGGTCCAAATTAATCAATTTATGACTTATTTATTTGTAATGTAAATTTTTCAATCTATACTTAACTTGACCTAACCCATACACCATCAATTTGGGGCGAGGAAAATGTGGTCCTTTGTCCATGGTTGACCTGGGAATTGGGATTACCCAAAATAATAATAATAATAATAATAATAATAATAATAAAAGAACAAAAGGAATCGCCCCACATAATTGAATTAATCTAACTCGACATTTACATATCCAAATATATGTATATTCTATCTTTATTTATATAAAATTGATTTTACATAATCCAATATTTCACAGTGCTTCAAACGAATGTTTATCTTGTAAAGATGACTCCGCTCAGTAGATCAATCTAATTTCATTCTCATATCATGCACATGATATGCATAAAGAGACGGAGTGAAGTCTTGTTTAGCTAAATCTGGTGAGAAAAAGAACTGGAAGGAATAGTTGTAGACGAGAATGATAAACTCCGCTCACTTTGCCAAGAAATGCCCCCTTTATATCCATTTTTGCAGGAAATTGCTTCTTTTTATTAAGGAGGGAAATACTTGTTTGGATTAAGAAAATATTAAGTGAATCAGAAATTGCTGGTCTTGTGTGATCGACGTGTGAAATCAACGTAGCGTATTTAAGATCAAGGAAACTGGGAAGCTAACGCAGCTGTTATTTGGAGGCAACTGATGGATATTGCAAGAGAAATCAGACAACTTGCTTTATCGGCTTCTCTTTGCGTATTCATCACTCGAAAGACACTAACAACAAGATATGAAAAGAGAGAGATAGAGGTGGAATCTTTGCAGGCCCTTTGCCAGTTGCATATCAATGGCACTTTGTGGTAAAAAAGGCACTGTTATTCCTTGTGAATAACGATGCTGTTAACTTAGTAGCTCTCTGAGATCAACTATTGTGACTCACTCTGCCTAATGAAGGTGGATTCAAAGAAGAAATCGGAGAAGAAAAGGAGGGAGCCCTCCATTCTCCTAAACTCTCACCTTTTTGCCGATTGTCTGAACTTCATCGCAAAAATGGGGCTATTTAGAACTCGCACGGGTTACCGCCATGAAAGGAGAAGTTTAGAGGTTCTCTTTGGCCTAGCAGAAAGGCAAAATTCACTTTTCTTTTTTGGATGAATTGTCTTTTTTTTTTCTTTTTTTATAGCCTTTTTTTTTGTATGTCACCTCTTAAAAGAATGCTTTAGAACTTTAGCTCAATTTTATCGGAAAATATTACATTCATCAAATAATTTACACACCTACTAGAATTACCAAAATATTGAATGAATTTTAGTGGAAAGTTGTAATTTGACATAAAAAGATTATCAGATGGGTTTCTGGAATTATATTGCCATATTGAACTTGAAATTGTGTGACAAATATACTTCCTGTAGCTTTTTGGATGAATTGTCTTTTTTTCTTTCTTAAGAGCCTTTTTTTGTTTACCTTTTAAAAGAGTGCTTCAAAACTTTAGCTCAATTTTGTCATAAAACATTACATTCATCACGTAATTTAAACATTTAATAGAATTACAAAAAGGTTGAAAGATCTATGAGTGGAAGGTTGTCATTTGACATAAAAGGAAGTGTATTACCATATTGAACTCGAAATTGCATGAAAAATATAGTTCATGTAGTCTGAGATGGACCAATGACATCTTCTTTTCTCTAGAGGTGAGACCAACACATCTTGAACATTCATTTGCGAATTGGCTCCTAATAGTCAATTAGCCACAATCCTTATTCCCATATTTTCACTAGAATTTTCTCACTTGTAAGGCGCTCATGAGATAATCTCCACTTTATGAGAAATCAAGAACGTGGCCTGTAGTAGCCATAGGCTCCATAGAAGGTCTGTGCGAAAGTAAGCACAAGCAAAACAAAAGCAGCCATTAAGGAAATGATTGACCAGGGATTGCTGAAGTACTCAAGCTTGAGACTGGCTATCCAGCGATGCCAACTGCGGCTGGAGTATTTGTTCACCTCCTCAGTTACTTTAGAGAGATAACTATTGCTGATGTCGAAGTTCGCCTCCTTGGAAAGGCGGTTGAAGAGGTCAGCGACCTCGGTGTCGCTCCCAAGGGAGTGCTCGAAGATCCCGCATTTGTGGAGGTGTCCCACGTCCTCGGGGGAGTTAATCAGGTTGACCATGAAGATTATGTACGAGGTGATGACTTTGCCGCAATTGATGTGACATTGCTCGAAGGCTATCAAGTTGAGGAAGAGCGACCTCATCCCATCGTGGATCAGAAGCTGGGGGATCCCGAGGGTCCCGCCCTTGAAACCGATGTCCCAAAACCTGTCCGTCTCCACCTTTTTGAACTTGATCCCTTCTTTCTGGAGCTCCGTCACGCAGTGGATATGCTGTTGCTGATTCTGTTCTAGCTTCGGGCTTGGGTGCAGGAGGCTCCGCCGGAACAATTCAAGGCAAGGGAGCTCGCCTTCCTGGGGTAGCGGGTCGAACTCCAGCTTGTCCCAACTAATGGAGTAAAGCATGCCCGTTGTAGGCGTCAGGGGGAAGAAGAATTGAAACGCCAGCTTGGCCAAGAGACCCTTATGGTCGGGTTGGTCGCACAGGAGGCAGAAGAGCCGGTCGAGTATGAAGAGCGGGATCTGATTCTCAAGCATGATCATGTCCCGTCGGATTATGTGCGCCAATCCCATAAATGAGAAGACGGGGTCATTCTGATGGTATTTGAGTGCCTTGAAACCCACAGAAAATCCCCAGAACAACTCAA
Source organism: Corymbia citriodora subsp. variegata (assembly GCA_014858505.1). Classification (NCBI taxonomy): domain Eukaryota; kingdom Viridiplantae; phylum Streptophyta; class Magnoliopsida; order Myrtales; family Myrtaceae; genus Corymbia; species Corymbia citriodora. The sequence goes on along the minus strand of CM026420.1, from coordinate 20,334,883 downwards.
TGACAAAGCACCCATCAAGAACCATCATCTCCGAGAACTTGTCGCTGTTCATGTCTATAGTCCCCTCATAACAGGCGCGAGCTCTCTTCTCATCCTCCTTCACCGAGTCTAGATAGCAGACTATCTTGTCATTGGGGGTGCGCCTAAGCATGCGGCGGAGGCAGCGCCACTTGTGCCTGTCCATCTGGCGAAGGTGCTCTTTTATCGTGGTGGTACGGACCGTGGCAGACGACCTGGGGAATGTAGGTGTTGTCCTTGCCATCCTTTAGATAGGGCGGGATCCGGTAAGTAGATAGCTTTTCCCATGGACGCTCCTTGTTGTCCTGGCCAGCTTGCTTGAGCTTCTCTTTGATGGAGATGAGCCACAAGGACTCAGGTGGCCCTGGCTCATCTTCGGCCCCATCGTCATCATCGGACCTTGGCTCATCTTTGGCCCCATCGTCATCTACAGAGATCTGGTGATCGTCGCGTGGTTCTTGCGGTGTCTGCTGGGGTCGGGATTCCTGAGTTTGTCCGCAAAGCATGGCAATAAAAACACGCTTCCACAACCGGAGAGCCACTTGCGCCCTTCGTCGCGAATTGAAACCATTTCTCGTGTAGAATTGGTTTATGTTTCACTGCCTTCGCGTTTCTTGGGTTTCCTAAATCAGAATTGGTGCTCTAATATCGAGGGTTATTGGAACAAAGAAGAGATTATTTCAACTTCGCCATTCAAAACGAGTCTTATAATCTAGCCTTTATGATGTCAGGCCAATTTTGTAATTTTACTAATGTATAAGGGTGATAAACAACGGCGCCCACCTTGCCCATACTGCAAGGTATAATTATCGGATCGGCTTTTAATCTGGACACCTCATGCTCCACGGGAAACGCTCCTCAGTTTCCATCATAGAGAATGGTTGGGTTTTTATTTTGCCCCGCTTAACCTTTGGATTAGTATAGCGGTATTTTTTTGCATTTTGCATGCACTTCTAATCAAATTTTCAAAATTAATTATTGTGATTTACCTAGTCCAATGAACTTGGGTCGAGAGAAGAAGTTGGTGAAGGAGGGCTGCATAACCCATAACCTTTTCGCCAAGCTAGCTCTGATATGTAAGTGGTGAGTTCAATTCTCTACTTTTTCAAGAAATGATAGAGGTAGTAATGTTTAGTTTTAGGTATGTGATTTGATTCATACGCTTTGTAAAGAGACATAGCAGAAATATGAGAGCAGATTGAGAGTTAGAGTTGGAAAAAAGAAGAAGAAGCTAACTTGGGTAAAATTATCTTGCAATTTCGAAGAAGCCTTGAAGGGGATTCCGGAGAAGAGAGTAGAATGCGGGATGCCACTTTCAGCATCCACTTGGAAGGTTTCAAAATGAAGCTTTGAAGGAAGGATTTTTAGTGTGAGGCACACCACTTAAAGATTGTCTTCAACCTTTTAAGGCAATCTAGTTTCTTCATGGATAATGCCGTGACCCTTGCCCTCGTATAATCATATATTATATGCTTAACTTAATGATTGTATTTATAAATAAATCATCGAAGTATGAGCATTAAAATCATTATTCAGGATCGACTATTAAAGTGGTGATTTTTACGTTCTCTCTTATACTTATAATAGCTATTTTTTAGGAACTTCGATGCTATTCGCTGCTTATTAGTGATATCATCTGTTATTCATGAAATCAAAAAGTGTAATAAGCCTTGTATTACTTAAACAAGTCAACATATAGTGTTGTGGATTTGCTGCACGTTGGAGCGGATATAAACATTAACGTGTAATTTTTCAAGATTGAGATGAAATTTTGATAGTTGAGTTCGTAAGTGTACATTGAAGCTTACTGCACCCGACGAGTGCGGTCAACTTCCATATTTGTTGGTCTCCCAAAAGTGAAAGTGACTCAAAACATACAAAAGGAAATAATAAGTTAATACTGTTGGGAGCGTACAACAAAAGTCCGATATCTTCACCTGAGGAGATCTTCAAGGGGAAAATCTAAGCTTGAGCCTGTCAATATTTCTAGTTGTACCCACTTGGGGCTAACTAGATATATTAACTGCTCAACAACATATCAATTCTCACATGAGCTTCAGTGTTAAGTTTACTCTCCTTTAAATCCTTAAATCAAATATCGAGACTCAGATATCGTTGATATTCTCATGTGAGCTTCAATATTAAGTTTACTCCCCCCTTAAACCCTTAAATCAGATATATTAACTGCTCAACATAACTGTTCAACACCATATTAATTCTCACGTGAACTTCAGTGTTAAGTTTACTTCCCCTTAAACCCTTAAATCAGGATATCGTTGATATTCTCATGTGAGCTTCAATATTAAGTTTACTCCCCCTTAAACCCTTAAATCAGATATATTAACTGCTCAATATAACTGTTCAACACCACTATTCAACACCATATCAATTCTCACGTGAGCTCAATGTTAAGTTTACTCCATTAACTGCTCAACATAACTGTTCAACACCCTATCAATTCTCACGTGAGCTTTAGTGTTAAGTCTATTCCCTCTTAAATCATATATCCTTTTGGCCCAACATCATCCTTACGAGCTCACATTGTTACACCATAACGCCTACCTGTCCAGAAACCGTAACCATCAGCTTTAATACCAGTTGTTGGGAGCACGCAGCAGAAGTCCGATACTTTTTCTTAGGGAGATATCCAAGGGGAAATCCAATCCCGACCTTGTCAATATATTTAGTTAGGCCCACTTTAATTCAAAAGCTTAAGTTAGTAAGTTATGGGCTAACTAGGATATATTAACTGTTCAACGCCACATTAATTTTCCGATGTGGGATTACTTTTTTAACACAACTCACACGTGTATCCTAACAAATGTTTTTCATGTTCAAGGTCAAGTTAATTGCAGCAGAATATGCTTTACCTTGCATGAGGCCAGGAGACATAAAAAGAGAAAGACTAATCAAATAATGCCAGTGCATGTTTGATGTTAGTGATCATTTGGGTTGGTATAAAAAAGTATCCAGTTCATAAAAAAGCTTAAAGAATCACTTGCGGATGATCACAAACCCACATCAAGTTTTTATCAAAATTAAGCACAATTAAGAAATGGTCCGTGTGTCTCTGCCTTTCCTTTAAATGGGTTTTCATCCTTTGACGCTTTCTAATAAAAAACATAAAAGCGGAATTGCTGCTTTAATGGCTAAGGGTTTTGGAACAAAGGAGATTCTTCCTTCCAGAGAAAATATTCAGGCTCCAGTCCAATATTTGATTACCAACATGTTCAAGCCCACTACTTACGACTTTGTTTCCTTTTTTTTTCTTCTCTCTCAATCTCTCTCTCCTTCCTCCATTCGAGCAAGAAGTTCGCCCAGAACCAAAAGCAACATTGAATAATTTAATATTTTCCCGTTTTTCCAACATTGATATTCGGAACGAGTTTTATAGTATTCTAGGCCTGATAAGGTCACATGGAGCGCGTCAGCAAAACAACAATATTTAAAGGTTTGGCTACTATTATATTTAAGGCAAGACCTACCCCGAAAGAAATGGAGATTCATAAGACCCGCCCAGAAACCATAGAAATCATATTTTAAGTTCTCCTGAAGGTGAGTGCTCGATGGAGAATTCAGGCTTGCATTCACACAGACAACCCACAAAAGCCAGATTCCAGAAGAATTGAAGTCGAAGACCAATTCGCACAAGCAATGGTGGGAAGGACTCTGTTGCATTGCATGTTTCTAGCCAAGCCCTCGGCAAGGCCAAGCAAACCCAGATGCACGATCTCAGGCAGCTCGGGCGAGGTAACTCACGCGATCTCAAGTGGCTACTGAGGATTGCGCTACCTTGGCGACCGTCAGCGTTTGTTGGAGAATCTGAAATGATATAGTACCGCGTCCTGAGTTGTCTTGGGCGGGGCTCTTGACATTGAACCTTGACGCATTGACTTTCTTTTTCTCACTAATCGTGCAAAGATGCGGTTCCACCGGCCAACTTAAAAATTTGTCACTACACAATCGCTTTCCTCCTTCTTCCCAATCAAATTTTGATATGGTCATACTTGACGTGTGGATCATTGGAGTGTCAAAACTTGACACAGGGACACTTAGGGTCTGCATGGTAACACTCCTGGGAACAGCTGTTTCCGTTCTTTTATTCTCGAGAACATAAACGTGCTTGGTAAATTTTTTGTTCCCAGGAACAAATTTATTCCCTGGAACAAATTTGGAGTAGAAATCAAAAACAAGAAAAAGTTGTTTCTTGTTCCCAAGAACAATTTCAAGAAACATTTTTTTTTCCTTTCTTTTTTTCCTTTTTTCTTTCTCTTTCCTTTTCTTCTTCTTCCTCTTCCTCTTCCTTCTCCCACCCCTTAGCCACCCCATTGCCGCCCCATCGCTATAGCTGGCGAGCCGCCAGGCGAGGTCTGGCGAGCTCACTAGCGCCTCGCCGAGCCACGGCGAGGTCCAGCAAGCTCACCGGAGCCTCACTCAGGTGGTGCCTGGCCGAGCAAGCCTCGCCCAAGCGGCACCAGGCCGAGTGAGCCTCGCCCAGCCACCAGCGAGGCTCGGCCTAGCAAATCTGGGCAAGGCCTCACCTCACTCGGCCGCCACCGGCAAGCCTCGCCTCGCTTGGCCAACGGCGAGCCTCACCTCCCTTGGCCACCGACGAGACTCAGCCTCGCAGATCTGGGCGAGGCTCTAGCGAGCTCACCAGAGCCTCACTGGTGGCAGCCAACAGGGAAGAAAAAAAAAGAAAAAGGAAAAAGAAAAAAGAAAATTAAAAGAATCAAAAGATTGGAAATTTTTACCAAACGCATTTCTGTTCTCGGAACAAAAAAAATTTCAGTTGCCAAACGCCTTCAAATGCTCAGAAACTATTCTTGGGAACATAAACTAAAAAAAACATTTCTAAGCAGAAACTATTCTCGAGAATAGAAACGTTGCCATGCAAACCCTTAAGTGCTAAAAATTCTGAAATGTACAGTTAAATGTCAAAATTAGAGCAAAAATGATCAGTTAAATGCCAACGGCGAAAAATCTGATCAAACTACCACTTGTCATTTTTTCCTGGCAATTTTATTTGCTGACAAAGCAATTTATTTCAAAATAAAATATCCACATGGCAATTTAAAAAAAATTGTCCAAGTCATACTAGAAAAAAAATTTTAAAATCGATTTTATTAAAAAAAAAGGAATGGGAGGGTTCGGGTGAGGGCTGTGCAGCCTTTACCGCCATCGCCGTCATCGCCCTACCATCATCAGGAAGGGTTGATGATGGTGGGACGAGAGACGGTCGGGGTAGTCGGCCCTTGCCCAACTGGGCCAAAGGTCGATGACCCTCACCCCAAATCTAGGTGAGGGCTAGTAGGCCCTTGCCGTAGGTCGAACAGGGTTGCTAGCCACAAGCCAAGGTTCGGCGACCTTGGTCGACCCTCGTCCAACCGTCGTTGACCCTTCCCGGCAATGGTGGGGAAGCAATGGTGACGGTGGCAAGGGCTGCATAGCCCTTGCCCGAACACTCTCATTCTTTTTTTTAAAATTAATTAATTTAATAATAATATATTTTTTAAATGTCACGTTAGCACAAAAACAATGTTGCTTTAGCTGAGTTTTTGCAAACTCAGCTTCCGGCGACCATGTAAGCGAGTTATATTATTAAAATAAGTCATGTCAAATTTCCAACGACCTTTGCCGAAGTTAGCACTTAAGTGATCCAATTTTCAAAAAAAGTGACACTTAAGTATATATTTCGTAATTTTTTGCACTTAAGTGTACATTTTGTAATTTTTTGTATTTAAATGCCCTCTCGTGTCAAGTTTTTGTACTTAGGCTATTCTTTTTCCATCATACTCTTTTGAAGTTCCTGTGCAAGACATTTAAATGCACAGGATGACCATTGAAACTCCAAAGATTACTTTTTTGATGAACTGATGTAAATGCCTTTATGTATTGGCGGTACTAGAAACCTTGAGGGCGGACAAATAGAGTGTCAAAACTCGGCACAAGATGACATTTATATGCCAAAAATTATAGAAGGTATACTTAAGTGTCAAAATTAGAGTAAAATAGATCAGTTAAGTGCCAATGATGAGAAAATTCGACCAAAATGTACATGCAACATTTTTCAACGACTTCATTTGCTGACATGACAATTTTAAAAAAAATCCACAAGGCTTTTTTTTAAAAAAAAAATGTTTGCATGGCAAAAAAAATGCCATATCAGCCAAAAAATCCACAAAATTGATTTGATTAAATTATTATAAAAAATAGAGGATGGGTGTGTGGGGGAGATTTGTGCAGCCATCGTGGTTGTAGTTGCCCCACTATCATCAAGAAGCTCTAACAATGGTGGGGTGAGGGTCGGCCGAGATCGCCAGGCCTAGCCAGTGGTTGGGGGCCTTTAGCCCAGCTGGGCGAGGGCCGGCAACCCTTGTTGCTGGTCGGCCAAGGTCGCCAGCCACTGGCTAAGGCTCAACGACCTGTTGCCCCCCCCCCCCCCTTGCCAACCCTTCCCAGGAATGCTGGGCCAATGGTAGTGGCAACAAGGGCTGCACAACACTCACCCACACACACTTCCTTTTTAAATTTCTTTTATATCATTTAATTAATATTTATATTAAATGCCACATCAGTGTTAAAACAACGTCTTTTACCTAAATTTTTACTGACTCAGCTTTCCAGCAAGCCACATAGGCGAATTATATTATTAAAATAAGTTACATTGGATTTCTTATGGCATTTGTTGGAGTTGACATTTGAGCGATCCAATTTTCACAAAAAATGACACTTAAGTGTACCTTTCGTAACTTTTGGCACTTAAATATCTTGACGTGCCAAGTTTTGACACTGGGGCAGTTATTATGCCTAGAAACCCCATTGATTCATGTCATCAATCTTTAAGGGAAAGAAAGCTTATAATTGGTGTAATTACTATTTTTCCTTTTTTAATTTTGGGTCGGATGTCTTATATCCCTTACGGCACACCACTTGGTTATCAATCTTAAAGTCATCAATCTGATCTTTAAGAGAAATGATTAGTTGAGGCAATACATTTCAATTTCAATTCCACCTTTATTCCAGTAATGTTTTATGTTGTTGTTGCTTGTTATAAACATTTAGGCCCATTACACATGTGATCTTTCTGTTCCTATTCTTCTGATTCTAATTGTGATGCGTTACTTTGTTGCTATTAAAGAGGTAACGTATACCATTAACATTGCCGTTGGGATGACACGGACAGACAAAAATGTCAATGAATTGACAAATCTCGATTATGAAAGATAATAATTTATGGCATACATATTTACCTTATGAAATTTGCTCAGATTACAGGCACAATCCGAGATTAAATCTCGAGGTGTAGTGGCACTATGCGAGTCATTACGAATTCCAAAGGCCCAATTGGAGATTTATTAATTTAGGGAGGGGGAAATGTGATCCATTGTCCATGGTTGACTAGGGCGTTAAGACTAGCCACAGAAAACAAAAAAGAACAAAAGAAATCGCCCCACATAATTTAATTAATCCAATTTCTTATTGACATATCCAATCATATGTTTATACATAAAACTGATCTCATATTATCAAAAATTTAACAATGCCTTACAAGATCATTTGTTTTATAGAGATGACTCTTCCACGCACAAGATTTATCTTATTATCAAATGGTATGTGTAAGGAGATGGAGTGAAGTCTCATTTAGCATAATTTGGTGGGAAAAGAACTAAAAGGTATCGATGTAGATGAGGACAATAAACTCCTGTCACCTTACTAAGTGATGCCCCTATTTAATCAATTTTAGATTGGTAAACTTTGAACTCAAATTAATTATATTTTTTTTATATATGATAAATCAAAAGTAAGTATTAGAGAATTAGCGAGAATAGTGAGGATAGCTCATAGATTTTTTAGGTAGGGAGGTAAAGCACATGTGGAGGCTCAGGGCACAGCAAAATTAATGTACTTTTTATTTTTTTGAAAAATTAATGTACTTGACAACATGGAAAAACACTTCTTTTGAATTTCAACTATTAATTTTGTGAGAGCTACATGTCAAATCCATGTGGGATTCAAAATAAGTGATTGTGATTTACCTTGCCCATTGAACTTGGGTCGAGAGAAGAAGTTGGTGAAGGAGAGGAGGAAGTTGTCAACTCCATAGCCCATCACCTTTTTGCCAAGCTAACTCTCACATGTGGGTGAAGAGTTCGATTTCCCACTTTTCAAGGGAGCTGGGGATAGGAACGTTTAGTTTCAGGTGTGGGGTCGATTTCCACGCTATGCAAAGAGGCAATAAAACATGTGAGAGTGAGTTGAGAGTTAGAATAAGATATAAAAAAAAAAAGGAAAGAAAAGAGAGCTAGTTTAAGTTAAATTATCTCGCAAATTTTGAACAAGCTTTGAAGGGAGATTCTGGAGATGAGAGTTGAATGTGAGACACGACTCTCGACATCAACTTAGGAAGGTTTCAAAATGAAGCTTTGAAGGAAGGATTTTTAGTGTAGGGGCATTTTTTGGAGAAGAGAGAATAAATCAAATGCACCTATTTGGAGAGAGACTGCTTGCTCATAAGTTTTTACTTATGAGTCTAAAAAACAACCTCTAGAAAACAACGAAAATGATGGCAAACTAGAATATATGCTTTTGAGTTAAATGCACATTAGTAATCCAGGACTATTTTGACATCTTCCAATCGAATTTTTCAACAGTTACTATCCTAATTACTAATATATTAAATGAAGCTCAGAACTCTCATATAACAGTTATTTCAATTAAACTAAAAAATTGTGATAACATTGTATTCATACCATATGATTATATATCATATGGTTAACTTCGAATATTGTCGTAGATTAATTATTAAATAATTAATAAAGATTTATATATCAAATTGATGCCTTGATAATGGATGTGGGATAGTACACTCATGACTGGCTATTGGTTTCCACAACAAGGGGTACAAGAGTTGGCCGTCTGGTTGTGGAGACCGTAGGTGCTAATCTTGTAGAGGGCATTTCACCCTCCCTTCGACATTCACCAGCACGGGCAATTACTATACCGGTCTATCAATTCCTCAAACATCTCTGTGAAGATGTGGTGGAGTCTACTATCCCCATCTTGAAGGCCCCTTAATTGCTAGGTCTACATTTTTCTTCCTGACCAAGCAGGGAATACCAACATTATACTTTGTAGTTTATGTTGGCTCACTATAGAGTAGTAGTTTAAGGACTTGCTAAGGTCCTAAAGTCCTAATTATTATAATAATATATTTTTTTGATATAAAGGTGAGGCAATTTCCACGGCAAAAGTGGTTGGAGCCCCAACTTTCGTAGTGTACGAAGAGTCTGCTCCAATCAAATTATTGGATAAGCCCCCTATCATACCTTGAACCTATTTTTAATAAAATTGACTCTTCCATCATTTGAGGAAAGACGTTCTCATTATCGGAGCTGATTAATCAAATCTATCTTAGCATCAATTAAAGGTTAGATTTAGCTTGGGTTAAATTGTTTTGTAAATTTGAAGAAGCTTTGAAGGAAGGATTTTTAGTGTGGGGCACGCTACTTAAGATTGTCTTCACTCTTTTGAGGGCAATCTAGTCTCTTCGTGAACAATGCTGTGACACTTGCTCTCGTTTAATCATATATTATGTCTTAACTTAGTAATTGTATTTATAAATAAATCATTGAAGTATAAATAGTATATGATATCATAAATAACATATACGGAACATTAAAATCATGAATTGGGGTCCACTATTAAAGTTGTGATTATCATGTTTTCTCTGGTTCTTATTATAGGTATTTTTTAGAAACTTTGATGTTATTCGCTGCCTGTTAGTTATAGCATCTGTTATTCATGAAATCAAACTGTGTAATAAGTTAAACTAGTCAATATATAGTATTGTGGAATTGCTGCTTGTTGGAACGGATATGGACATTAACGTGTCGATTTTTCAAGATTGAGATGAAGTTTTAATAAGTTGAGTTCATGAGTGTACTCTGAAACTTACTGCACCTAATGAGTGTGGTCAACTTCCATATTTTGACCGCGAAAGTGGCTCATAAGATATAAAGAAATAATAAGTTATTATTATTCGCAGTCAAGTTAATTGCAACGGAATATGCTTTACCGCGCATGAGCCCAAGGGACATATAAAGAATAAGGCTAATCGACTTATGCCAGAGCATTTTTTATGTTTGTGACCATTTGGGTTGGTACAAAACAGGTAATCAGTTCATAATGGAGCTTAAAGAATCACTTGCTGATGTTCACAAGCCCACATCTAATTTTCATCACAATTAATCACAAGAATAACTTGATGCTCCTATTTGAATAACTCGAGGGTTCTTGACTCCCATCAAATATGTATTTTGGTCTTCAGAGGAAGCTTAGTGCAGATTCAAAGCTCGTCTTGTGAGCAATATTAAGTAGTAACCCATTTGTCTCGACGAGTTAAAAAAATTGAGAAAGAATTCAATTAGTTTTACCTTAGGTCAACATAATATAATCAAGTTTAAATGAATGCATAAGACGAGACAGAGAGAATGATTTAATTGGTCATTGGATGGGTTCAACGAGATTAATAACTAATAAGCATGTGACTGCGTGCAAATTTTATCGTCCTTCTAGCGAAAAGAGGAACAAAAGACTTATCTATGCGTGAACTATATTGTTCTGCTCCCTTCCCAGAATAACGCATGAAGAAAGGTGGCGAGGGATGGCACATAATATAAGAAGAAATTTCGTAAAAAAGTTACGGCAGGCCCAGTCAAATCCTTGTGAACTGTTTGCTAACTAGAGATCTATAGAGGAGGAGCATACAAAAGTTCAGGCTGCATACAGGCTTTCAAATCCTTGTCAACGGTTTGCTAAATCCTTTAGATCTAAAGAAAATTTTCGGACATATTATGAATATTTATGGAGGAAGGAGTACCATAAAGTGGTTTTCAAGATTATAGAACAAAGACCTAATGCACTCCTAAAAACAGAGAAATCAGTCTTTTCTGAGTATCCGAGCTTGTTCTTCTTCAAAAACCTCTGCACTGGGACTCAACGACTCCGCTTCTTTCTGGAGCAGCAACACTGTGGCTTGAGATTCTCCTACAACTGATGCATCGTCAACTGCTGCAAGGTCCCACAATCTGGCCAAATTAAAAGTAGCAACAACCATAGACATCATGATACCACAAAAAGCAAGAACCAGCAAATACTTATCCATGTAAAAACAGCCCAATACAAAGAATCTCTCCATATGGGCTTCTGCATAGTAACTAAAGTGAATAGAAAAGGTAAGAAGCTGCATACCAAACATGAGTTTTTCTATATAACATTGCTTAGAGGACGAGATTGACCCAGAACTGTTGCCACAAGCCTTATGCATGGAGAACGAGGTGTTGATTCTGTTACATAAGGCACCCCACTAGTCATAGGCTGAGAAGGATCAAGCATGTCTTTTCGCATATAAGCAATTGAACTGACTTCAACCATGTCTTCACTGGAAACCTCCTATGAACATTCTCTGGACTACTTCAGGGGGAGAGGCCCCTAGAACTGGCAACATACCTTTCAGGGATCTTTGTCTCAAACTCTGACAACCTAAAAAGGGATATGAACTTCTGAGAAGTTCATTCTGAGGCAAATCATTTCTGCTGCCTTGAATCAAGTGCAGCTGCTGCAGGGTGAACTGTTTTAGACGACTTCTCAAGGAGGTCCACTCGCATCATGTTTGTCATCACTCAAAGCTCTTTCAAGATGAATTCTTTTGCATGAGTTTAAAAGGAAGGTCACCTTTACTAATTCCAGTGTCTTCATAATTTATCAGCAGATGACTATAGTTAGATATTGATTGATGAAGATAAGAAAAGTTTTACCACTTCACGAAAGTTAGAGAAGATTAATTACAATTTACTCCATTACTACCTCTACTTGACATGGAAATATTTCCTCGATGTCTTTAAAATGCCTACATATCAGCATACAAATCTACAAGACACAAACCAACAATGAATATAATGGTCTTTGGAACTGGAAAGGTTGCAGAATAAACAGCAGTAGCAGATATGCTCATGACAACACCGAAAGATATATAGATGAATAACAAATTAAACAGCAGTAGCAGATGTGCTTTATGATTAAGTTGGTTTTATGTAATGTGAAAGTGGTGAGTTTCTAAGTCTTCCATAGTATCCTATTTTTAAGTTTGTAAGACTGGTTGTGGGCAATTGTGACGAATGTCCACTTTTGTGAATGTTGTTAAGTTGTACAACTTGAAGTCCGAAACTAACTCTCATAGAAAATGATAAAAAAAGGGTACCTGAGGTATATTGTGACTCACTAATGAAAAAGAGTTTTTGTAGCTAAACAACAACGTACAACATGATAATAGAGATCATGTTCAGCAAATAATAACAACCATGTCCGGCAAAAAGATATTTTGTGCAGCAAAATCTGGCGACTGTAGTGGAAACTATCAAGGAATTTCCTGAACATCAACCCCTATGTTAACAGGCTTAGTCCGAGCATTTCAAACACCTGTCAAGACCAAGACACCTGTAAAAATAATTCCCTGAAATTCAATCTGTTTAATTCCAATTTGGGATACAACATTAGCTTTAGCAACTAAACAAACAAAAATACATATTTGTTTCATACAAGAAATGAACTCATAATTGTCATAAAAACAATCATATTAAGCAAATACATCAATCCAATTCTGTGGTCTTTGATGGTCTAGCAAGTTCGGCATTCACTTGATTCATAACTCTAGAGCTTTTCCTTGTATATGGTGTCCCTTGTGCGATTCTCTTCTAAACAATAGGCTATGGAAGAGCTATTGTAGCATGAGATGACTAAGGTTGAGGACTCGTTCGGGATGTGATGGTAGCTTTAGCTTTTCAACAACGTACTCTCGAGGAACTATGTATAAGAATTTATCTGTTTTACGTCCACCCAAAACCTCAATAACTTCAATTATATTAGACAAGAGCCCTTACCGAAGTCTATTTCAACAACATTGACTCCTCTACTTATGCATTACGAGAGCAGTTCAATCTAAAATTTACCTCCAAAGAAAACAATAATATAAACTTTGTTGTTGGCAATTAGACTTACAAGGAAACACAAACAAATAGCATTTTCAATCATCAAATTTTAACTAAAAACTATTAATGACTTTTAGTTGTAAAAGGAAATGAGTAGGGTAAGGATGCGCATGGTAACACTTCTGTGTTTGAGAACAATTTCTGCTCATAAATTATTCTTTTTTATTCTGTTCCCAGAAACAATTTCTGAGCATTTGAAGGCGTTTGGTAACTATCCAAAATTTTTATTTCCAAGATAGAAATGCGTTTGGTAAAACCTAAAAGTTTCTAGTCCAAAATATTTTCTTTTAATTTTTAAATGATTTAAATACATTTTTCTTTTCTTTTTTTCTTTCCCTTTTCATCTTCATCTTCCTTGATTAATCGCTGACGACCGACGACCAGCCAGATGAGGGCTAGTGCTGGCAACGCCAAGCCACGACGAGGCGACCTCGCCTAGATCTAGTGAGGTCGAGCCTTGTCGATGGCTGGGCGAGCTCAGCCTTGCTGTGGCTGGGCGAGCTCAGCCTCACCATGGCTAGGCGATATCGGCCTCGGCCAGATTTGGTGACGCCAAGCTCGCAACGCCGCCTTGGTGGTGGGTTGGCGAGGCTTGTGCCGCATTGTGCTCGGCATTGTCGGGGACCCGCGAGGGCGCTGGCCCTTGTCTAGCTAGCTGCTGGCTGATCGTTAGCCATGGCCAGTGATCGGTCAAAAGGAACAAGAAGAACTAAAAGGAAGAAGAAGAAAAACAAAAGAAAGAGGAGAGAAATTTTAAAAAAAATTGGTTGATTCTGCAATTTTTTTTGGAACAAAAAAGTAACTTTTTTTTTTATTTTTGATTCCGTTTCAAATCTATTTCCGAAAACAAATTTGTTCCAGAAACAAAAATTTTGACAAACGGATTTCTGTTTTAAATCTACTCCCAAGAACTAAAGAATAGAAATTTTCACTATTTGAATTGCCAAACATTCCCTAAACAGACTAGCAAAACTAAGAAGCACACTAAAATTCCAATGTTTTCTAGTATGTTTTCTATGGAACCAGTGTTGATGAATGAGCTCAAGAGCAATCAGCTCTTTAAGACCTAATAAATTCATTCCAAATATAAGCAAATGAAATCATCAAGAAAAAATGTATTGAGAGGGCAAAATCATATACGCCACCATAAAACATAAGAAATTTGCAATAATATCACATCTATTTTGAATGCTTAAAATAGTAACTTGACATGTTGAATTGGGGGAAAAGCCACGCAAATGTAACATATTTCGGTTCTTTTTTTTCCAATTATATCACAAGTTACCGATCAAACCAGTCAATCAACAGGAGACATTAAAAATTGAAGGATTGAAAAATTCCTCTATGCCTTATTCCCTAGGCACAGAAATTTCTAGTTTTAACTTCCAGCGTATTTGCACAAAGCCTCTCAATAATTTACAGTCAAATCGACATTGAAGATGCAAAAAACAAAGCAAACGTAGTGAGGATGCTTGCAAGGAGGAGAGAGACTTAGAGAAAGTGTCTATCTCCATCGTCAACGTTGCTCGATCCGCCACCGAGGCTCCCATGGGACGAGTCTTTGCAGGAACTTGCGTTTGACGAAGGAGAGAGTCTAACTTGTAATATGCGTCGAACTCCAACTCTGTGAACTCTAAATCATGACGGGGATCGAACTCCAACTCATGAGGGGACCCAAATCGTGATTTGCGTCGATTTGATTCAAGGCTTAAGGTTCAGATAGAGGGAATGTTGATTTGGGAAAAAGGAGAACACAGCTGTAGAGACATGAAGAGGGACGGACACGATATCATTGTTTTTGGATAAGTAAATTATCCAAAATGACGTCATTTTACAGACGTGGAAGGTTTTACTTGACTTAGGCTCCACATGGCAACGTTTCTGTTCCCGGGAACAGTTTTTGCTCAGAAATGTTTTTTCTTGTTTCTGTTCTCGGGAATTGTTTCTGAGCATTTGAGGGTGTTTGATAACGGTTGAAAATTTTTACTCCGGGAACAGAAATACGTTTGGCAAAAATTTCCAATTTTTTGATTTTTTTAATTTTCTTTTTTTCTTTTTCTTTTTCTTTTTTTTTCTCCCTTCTTTTTGTTGGCTGTCGCCGGCGAGCTCCCCGGAGCCTCGCTTGGCCACCAGTGAGGCTTGGCCTCGCAAATCTGGGCGAGGCCGAGCCTCGCTGGTGGCGGCTGGCGCGAGGCTCGAGCCTCGCCGGTGGTGGCCGTGCGAGGCTCGCCCGACCTCGCCCAGATCTGTGAGGCCAAGCCTTGCCGGTTTGCCCGGCCTCACGCCACCTGGGCGAGGCTCGCTCGGCCTCGCCCAAATCTGCGAGGCCAAGCCTCGCTAGTGGCTGGGTGAGGCTCCGGCGAGCTTGCCGGACCTCGCCCTGGCCTAGCGAGGCGCCGGCGAGCTTGCCGGACCTCGCCCAGTGGCAGCAATGGGGCAGCTAAGGGGTGGGAGGAGGAAGAGGAAGAGGAAGAAGAAGAAAAAAAGGAAAGAGAAAGAAAAAAGAAAAAAAAGAAAGGAAAAAAAAAGTGTTTTTTAAAATTGTTCACGGAAACAAGAAATAACTTTTTCTTGTTTCTGATTTCTACTCCAAAACTGTTCCGCAGAACAAATTTGTTCCCAGAAACAAAAAATTTACCAAACGCGTTTCTGTTCTCGGGAACAAAAAATCTGCTCCCGGGAACAAAAGAATAGAAATAGCTGTTTCCGGGAGCGTTACCATTACCACGTAGGAGAGAGAAATGATTGAAATAAATCACTTTAGCATTTTCATTAGTCTAAATGAACGGAGTTAATGGAAAAATTAAATTGCACCAATTGACAAGTTGTAGGACTTAATAACAATTTTTATAATTTTTAGAACTCAATTATACTTTCATGACAAAGTTTAAGATTTCTAATGAGTAGATTCCAATTAATTACAAGGGTCGGAGCCATGGGCTTGGCCAAGCCCATGTTAAGTAACATGGACTCAAAAGGTATTTTCGGATGAGTTGGACAAGGCTAATTAGTTATAAAAACCCGACCCAAGTATTTTATACATAGAACAATTCTTGTGGGTTTTCGAGGGCAAAAAATTAGGCTCCATCTTTTCAAGGCCTAGCCCAAGCCCATCAAATGATCATTCCAATCACCACTAATGCCCACCGCCTCCTCTGCTGCGTCACGGTGGGCATTCGCCGTCTCATAGCCGTCCAACACCTGCTAGACAAGTAGGTGCCGCATGTGTCTGATAATTGCGATTTACCATCTAATAACGGCGGGTTCAGAGAAGAAATCCGAGATGTCGGAATTGGCATGGGTTACCGCCAAAAACGAGTTAGTATGGAGCTTCTACTGACCTATCAGAAAGGCAAATTTTATTTTATTTTATTTTATTTGTTTAGGATGAGTTGTATTTTTTCTTATTTCACAGCCTTTTTCAGCACCTTTTACAGGAATGCTTTAGAACCGTAGCTCAGTTTCATCGAAACGTTAGATTCGTTATGTAATTTAAACATTTTGGTTATATTTGGTCATTTGGAATTCTAATCAAGATAATACTGGATATGATAAAATATGAAATTTAAGAATTTTGTTATATTTTATCTGTTACTTAGTAAATCAAAATAATATATATATTTTATGCTAGAGGAACCGCTTTGGCCGATAGCCACCACATAAACCCCTAGATGACGCTAGTGCAGGACCCACCACCACAGCGTTACACTTAAGAATCCCTAACGTGAGCGCTGGGTTTCGAACTCCTCCCCTTCATGAGGGCGAGAGAGGCCGAAGCCAGCACCACCGTTGCGGGCGGTGGTATCGAAGTAATATATTCATGTTGTATCATGTACATTTTTTGGTATAATCACACCAAAAAGGCTGAAAGGTTCATAAGTGGAAAGTTGTAATTTGACATAAAAAGATCTTAAGATGGTTTTTAGGAAATATATTACCATATTAAACTCAAAATTGCGTGACAAATATAGCTCATGCAGTTCAAGTTTGTCCACAATCACATTACTAGGAAGCAAGATCATTACATGTCGAGCATTCATCTGAAAATCGACTACTAATAGTCAATTAGCCAATATCCTAATTCCTATCACTCCTAAATCATTCATCAGATAATTTCCACTATAGGAGAAATCAAGAACCCGTCCTATAGTAGCCATAGACTCCATAGAAGGTCTGAGTGAAAGTAAGCACGAGCAAAATGAAAGCAGCAATGATGGAAATGATTGACCAGGGATTGCTGAAGTACTTGTGCTTGAGACCGGCTATCCAGCCATTCCACCTGTTGCTGTGGTATTTGTTCACCTCCACAGACAGTCCACGGAGATGACTGTCTTTGATGTCGAAGGCCACCTCCTGGCAAAGCCGGTTGAAGAGATCGGCGACCTCGACGTTGCTCCCAAGCCAGTGCTCAATGATCCCACAGGAGTGGAGGTGCCCGACATCCTCGGCGGAGTTGATCAAGTTGTCCATGAAGATTACGTACGAGGTGATGTGGTTGCTGCAATTGAAGTGACATTGCTCGAAGGCTATCAAGTTGAGGAAGAGCGACCTCGTCCCATCGTGGATAACCAGCTGGGGGATATAGAGGACCCGTTCTTGAACTGGATGTCCCAGAACTTGTCCGTCTTCCTCTTTTTGAACTCAATCCCGGCTTCCCAGAGCTCGGTCACGCAGTGAATGAGCTGTTGCCACCTCTGTGACGGCCCTGGGTTCCCCGCCCGCTTCCGGACCAAGTGCAGGAGGCTCCATCGGAACATTTCGAGGTAATGGAGCTCGCACTGGTCTAATAACGGGTCGAACTTTATTTTGTTCCTGCTAACCTCGGTCAGAGGATCTTCCGTCGGCTGGGGAGGGTTGAAGAACTGGAGCGCCAGCTTGGCTGCGAGCCCCTTCTGGTTAGGATCGCCAAGCTGAAGGCCGAGAAGCTGGTCGAGTATGAAGAGCGGGATCTGATTCTTGAGCATGATCATGTCCTGCTGGATCTTGTGCATCGATCTCCGCATTGAAAAGACAGGGTCATTGCGAGGGGCCAAGTTTTTCGAACCCTATTGTGAACCCCAGGAACAGCTCAATCACAAAGAAACCATCGAGAACCATCATATCCATGAACTCCTTGCTGCTCATGGATATCGTTCCCTCATAGCAGACGCGAGCTTTCTGCTCGACCTCCCTTATCGAGTCTCAATAGAGGTCTCTCTCGTGATTGGTGCGCAAGAGGATGCGGTGGAGGCAGCGCAACTTGTGCTGCTCCATATGGCAGAGGTGCTTCTCACCGTGGTAATACGGCCCAAGGGAGACGATCTGGGGGACCCAGGCATTGTCCTCGCCTTCCTGGAGATAGTGCGGGATCCGGCTAATGGAGGGGTTTGGCTGTGAGCACTCCACGTCTTCCAGGCAAAGTTGCTCGAGCTTTTTGATGGAGACGACCCATTCAAGCTTGGTAGGCCTCGGCTCATCTTCGGCGACCTTTTTGCCCTTGGATGGTTCTCGCTGTAACTTGTGAACCTGGTGGTCCTGAGGCTGTTGTTGTTGGTGGTGGTGATCTGTAAGTTCTGTGGATGCATTGGAGGTCGATTTCTTCGTCAGTACAGATTCCACAACTTCTCTGAGCTTGACAGTGATTATATACACACCACCACCGACCTTTTTCTTTATAACAGCGAACATTTCTTGTGAAGAATTGTTATGTGTTTCTCTGCCTTTGCCTCTCTTGGGTTTTTGATCTTGGAATTGATGCTTTCTCAGCGGAAAAAAAACAGAGACGAGAGATTGTAATGTCTAGGGAGCATATTGGGATAGAGGAGAGATGTTTCCAACATCGAGGTTCAAAACGAGCTTTATGGTACTCCGTGCCTCCTTGACGTCACGTGGATTTCGTCATCCTATTAGTAAGCTTTTAGAGTGGTAGACAACATGCCCTACCTTTGGCCATGCCAGGTACAATTATTGGACTGGCTTTTCTCGGAATTGGCCACCTCACGCTCAGCCTGAAACACACGTTAATATATAGTCCCCTGTTGACATCATACAGAATGGTTGGGTCTTTATTTTTCCCCGCTTATCCCTTTAAATTAATTTTTCCTAGGCCAGATACATTTAATTGTTAACGGTACATAGTATGAGAGCATTTTGCATGCAGGAATGAATGATGATGCCTCACTTCCCTTGAGAATAGCGTTAAAAGGATGACACAATGATTAGAATATGAAGAAATTAAAACTCGCTTGACAGCATCCTAGAGAGACGCGTCCATTAAGTATATAGAACGAGCCGAACTGGACAGAAGATGAACGTGTGAGATACAAACAATATGATAACTGCTGTACAGAGAAAGGCGTGGGTCATTCTTTGATGACTTTGAATATTTGGCCTCACGTATTTCGACTTGAATAAGGGGTTGAAAAGATATCTCTACTCCTCAGCTGAAGAATAGATGTTGGAGGTTATAGGTTTGAGAGAGAAGAAAATGTTTTTGGTTGCTTGAAGTATTACACCAAGAGACGTCAAGTTTGGAACGCTCAACAGTGTTACTTCCAGCGTAGGGAAACCCTAAAGTATATATATATGCAAGTTATTGGGCTCTAGCCCATATGGGCCCAAATAACCATGCTTTTACCTATTGGGCTTATATGTAAATATATTATTTGGATTATATTAATAATATATCCAACAATCTCCTCCTATGTTCACCATACAGCACAATCCAATACGGTGGTCAGTGTAATGTTCAAACAAACAGGAATCATCCACATTCAATCCAAAATAATCAACTCGAATCGGTCAAAGAGTTTTTTTTTTTCAGCAGTAAAGGTTTAAACTCAATTAGCATTTGTAATCTAAATAAGTGAATCATCATTATCATGAATCTGTTCTGAGATCAACAAATCAAAATAAGTATTAGGAGTTTTAGATTCAATCTAAACTCATCCAAATCCTAACTTCTAAAAAAAAATCTCAGACTTAGTTCACAACTGACATATGCATAAAAGTCAAGTATAAGTAGGCTAGTCAAAATAGTCTAAGGCCTTACAAATATAAGAAACAATCATAATAATGTTCACAAAAAAGAGATAGCAAAATGCAAGCCTCAAATAAATGGACTCCATCAAAATAAGCAATAACAGATAAACTGTCAAATCTCCACAAGCTCTGAATAATATATATTCATTCATCAAGTAGGTCATCCTGGTTAAGATCTCACTCATGAAGCTCTCCTCCATCTCTGTCATCCCCTGTAGAATGTCAAATATGAATTTCATATTATCATGAATTCAATCATTTGAATAAAAACTTAGCACCATTCCATCAGGCAGAGAAAAACATATATTGATGTCATAAAGCATCATAATATCATGTTCATAAGCATCAAGCCAATTTCATAAATTATGAACAAGACCTAAACAATGTGATTTACAAAGAGCCATTAACTTAAGTTTATTGTAGGAGAATAACTATTGTCTAGTTTCAAAGAACATGACCAATAGTCAACTCACTTACAATAACCTAGTCATATAATATCAAGTTTCAATTAAGAACAAGACCAACAGGCTTCTTATATAAACAGCTGTTTCTATGTTTCAATTTGGAATGTCATAGTTACTGATTCTTTAAAGTCAAATAATCTAGCATCAAGTCTAGAATGAGATCATTTAACCAAAAGGATAATTCAACTTAATTGAATTGTATCATCAAGTTTGGAATAACACAATCTTCCCTAATAGAACCTTTGAATTAGGTTAAAGTCATTTTCATCAAGTTTGGAATGAGACAACTCACCCTTTTCAAATTAATCAGCAATTGTGAACATCGATAAAATATATAAACTGTGCTTATCGTTGTGGCCAAAAAAGGAAGATTCGATAATTCAAAATACACAATTAGAAGGTAAGTAAAAGGTAAGTAAATGGTAATTAAGACTTGCCTATGTAGTCTTTAACCCCATTTCCCCCACTATTTTGAATAATCGATCTTTAGGCATACCTTTAGTGAGAGTATCGGCTATGTTATCCTTTGATCTCACATCGATTAAGGTGATAACCCCTTGTTCTCTCAGATAATTCAACAACGCATGTCTCAGTCTCACATGTCTTCGTTTTGAATTAAAGAGAGCATTATTAACGACTTAGGCAGCTGCTTGATTATCACAGAATAGGCTTAAAGAATTAATCTTTAGCCGAGTCAAAGGAATATCCATAATCAAATTCTTTATCCACTCAGCCTCTTCGCCGGCTGAGGCTAATGCAAAAATTTCTGATTCCATAGACGACAATGCAATACAAGTCTGTCGTTTGGATTTCCAAGTAATAGCAGCTCCATCCAAAGTGAATATATATCCACTGGTGGACTTACTATTTCCAATATCTGAACACCATGAGGCATCAGAATATCCATCCATAGTTAGAGAATAGCCAGAATAATAGAGAGCATAATCTTTAGTACTTTTAAGGTATCTCATTAGTCTATTGACGACATCCCAATGCTCTTTACTATGATTACTAGTGAAACGACTCAGCATGCCAACTGTAAAGGCTATGTCGGGTCTAGTGCAACTCATAGCATGCATGAGATTACCAATCAGTTTCTAATACTTTAACTGATCCACACTGGTTCCTTCATTAGGACTCAATCTTTTATTATAATCATATGGTGTCTCACTTGGTTTACACTTATCGTATCCCCAAGTAGAAAGTAGATGCTCAATATAATGAGTCTAGCTAAGGGAGATGACTTGCCGTTTAAAGCTTACTTTCATACCAAGAATGGTATTAGCAATACCAAGATCTTTCATGTCAAATTCTCTAGCTAAAGTAGCTTTCACGTCACTCACTACAGAATGATCGGAATCAAGAATTAATATATCATCAACATACAAGCAAATGATGACTATCTTTTTTGACATAAAACGATGGTAAAGGCATTTATCTGAATAACTAGACTGAAAGCCATAACTCTTTACCACTTTGTCAAATTTAAGATGCCACATCTTAGGTGCTTGCTTAAGACCATACAAGGATTTGTTTAATTTACAAACTTTATCCTCAAGACCTTTCATAACATATCCTTCCGGTTGTTCCATGTAAATTTTCTCATTTAACTCCCCATTTAAGAAAGCTGTTTTTACATCCATTTGATACACTACAAAGTGTTCAATAGATGCCAAAGCAAGAAGAATTCTTATAGTTGATAGATGACACACAGGTGAATAGACATCAAAATAATCTATTCCACTCTGTTGTTTATAGCATTTAGCTATTAAATGTGCTTTGTATCTAGTTATTGATCCATCACTATTCAATTTCTTTTTCAATACCCATTTACAGCCTATAGTCTTAGCCCCTTTTGGCAAATTTACTAACCGTCAAGTGTGGTTTTGCAACAGAGAACTCATTTCATCATCTATGGCTTCTGCCCACAATAAGAATTCCCTAGATCTCATTGCTTCCTGATAGGAGAATGGATCATCCTCAAGATAGTAAGTAACAAAGTCATCACCAAAACTTTTAGAAACTCTCTATCTTGTAGATACTCTAATTGGAAATTGTTCAATAGCCAACTGTGTGGAATTAGTGTCAAAAGGGCTTGCTTCAAATTCTACAGGAGATTCCGAAATCATATCTGTAGATCCAAAAACATTCAAGCCTTGATCTCTGAGAAACTTGTTTTCGAAGAACACTGCATCTCTAGATTCTATCACTGTGTTAGTAGATAGATCTAAAAACCTATTTGCAGCACTATCTTCTGCACTACCTAGATATACACAAGTAATGGTTCTAGGTCCTACCTTAGGTCTCTTGGGATCTTGTATGCTTACATAAGCAATACAGCCCCAAGTCTTAA
This sequence comes from Corymbia citriodora subsp. variegata, assembly GCA_014858505.1. Lineage (NCBI taxonomy): Eukaryota > Viridiplantae > Streptophyta > Magnoliopsida > Myrtales > Myrtaceae > Corymbia > Corymbia citriodora. Next base: position 20,311,979 of record CM026420.1, on the reverse strand, counting down.
GAGTATCATATCTACAATGGCGCTTATGCCATATCTCATAAGGTGTTATAGACAACTTAGAGTGCGGCAACATGTTCAAGATGTGATTAGCAGTTAGAACTGCTTCTCCCCAATAAGAGAAAGGCATGCCAGCTGTAAGTAACATAGAATTTAACATTTCAGTTAATGTTCTATTCTTACACTCTGCAACACCATTTGATTGGGGTGAATATGGAGCGGTGGTTTCAAGTATTATACCTTCTGAAGCACAAAATTCCTTGAACCTTATCATTGTATATTCTCCTCCTCTATCACTCTTAAATCTCTTAATTTTTAAGTTGAGTTGATTTTCTACTCTAGATTTGAAAATCTTAAATTTTTCAAAAGCCTCATCTTTCGATTTCAACAAATAAACATGACATTATCTAGAAAAATCATCTATGAATGTTATTAGATACTTCCGACCACCTCTAGTAATGTAATTTCTAAAGTCACAAATGTCAGAATGTATTAGCTCAAGAAGTTGTGTGATTTTAGAAGCCAATTTAAAAGGTTTTCTAGTGATCTTACCCTGTGCACACACTTTACATTTGTCAAATCGAATAGAAGTGTCTAATGGAATGTTGTGAGTTCTAGCCAGATGTTGCATTTTCCTGTAATTCACATGTCCAAGTCTATTGTGTAGCAACTTTGGATCAATCAAAGTAGAATTCATATGGTTCATGTTATCAGTATTTAAACTCAACCTATACATATCATCAATCATGAATGCACAACCGAAATAACATGAGTTAACAGATAAAGTTACTCTACCATTCATAGTTGAAAAATACATACCAGCTTTATCAAATAAACTCATAGATATCAAATTCTTTTTAAGTAAAGGTACTACTCTAACATGTTTCAGAGTTAGTAATTTACCTGAAGAAAGCATCAAGTTTGCAGTTCCAGCATGAGTCACATCTGCCTCACCACCATTGCAATTTTCCACAATGTCTTTCACTTATGTGATCTCAATGAGTAAGTTCTTGTCATTTGTAGCATGACAAGTAGCGCCACTGTCCAACCACCAATCAGAAGAGACACAGGCCTTTCCATTCTTCATCATTCCAACAAAGGCCCGAGGCTCAGATTCATTAATTAGCATATTAGCCTTATTTTGTGGTGTGTCATCCTTTGGCTTCTTTGGTAACTTACACTCTGCTACCTAGTGACTCCACTTTCCACAGTTATGGCACTTGCCCTTCTTCTTCCTTTTGGAGATAGTCTTTTTGGCCTCTAATTGTAAAGAGGATTCACCTGTTGGTGACTTGTGACTTGAACCTTTTCTGAAGTCTATTGGAGTGTGAAACTAAGTTGGCAACTGACTGTTGTTGTCCTACTTGTTCCAAACTCTTTATAGTAATGTTTTGATCCTCAATGTGAATATACCTCTTTAATTCGTCCAGTTCCATCTGTACCTTCAGTCTGTACATTTCAGTCTTGAAAGAACTCCATTCAGTTGGTAGCTTGCTCAATACAAGACCGACAAAGAGATTATCGGACATATCAGAGTTATCATCTTTCAGCTTGTTCCTCATGTTCTCGATTTCAACTAACTGAGAGGTAATGCTTGAATTCATAGTGAATTTAAAGTCAAAGAATTTCTCCGCTAATAGAGTTTGAGAGAGCCCCTCTTGTTTTTGGAACTGAGCATTCAAGTGATCCCATATCTCTTTCGCCGTCTTATATTCACTATAGGTCAAGCCAGATTAGGATTTAGAGAGTTCAACAAGTAATCTCTACAAAAATCTTCATCTTTGTTCCATTGATATTCATCCACATCTTCAATGGTAGACGCAAAGTCACTTAACACAGTATAGAATATCTCACGTTCTTTCATGCCAAATTGAACATGTAATTTCCATCCATGAAATTCAGTGACATCAAAAGATTGCAACTTTAAAATATCATAGAAACTACGCTTTGCCATTATAATCAGAGCAAAGTGTTAAAAAGAGTGCACCTTGAAGTCTTCGGAACCATAAAGTCGAATAACTCTCTTAACCTTGATCAAACCGCTTGCCAAAACAAACCCCAAAAACAGATCTGGAGCGCCCAAAAACCTTAAGATGGACTGCCCCTTTCGCTGAAATTCGTAGGAAATTCGCTGGAAATTCCAACGGAAACTTTCGGGTGCCGTAACTTCTCCGTTCGACCTCTGATCGACACAAGTGACCACTCAAAACGTTCGTATTGACGAGTAGAACAAAGCCCAAGTGGTTTCACCCTCTAAAATTGGCTATAATTTTTGGGTTTTTGAATCAAAGATTTCGATCACTCGAAACTTCAAACTCAGATCCTGCCCAATACCACTGTCGAAATCGAAAGTAAATTATACCTTTGAATTCATCTTGATGAAATCTTCAAGAAAACACCTTACTTGCTCAAATCCGACACACCAATCTAATACTTCAAGAATATTGGAGGTTATAGGTTTGAGAGAGAAGAAAGTATTTTTGGTTGCTTGAAGTATTACACCAAGAGACGTCAAGTTTGGAACGCTCAACAGTGTTACCTCCAGCGTAGGGAAACCCTAGAGTATATATATATATGCAAGTTATTGGGCTCCAGTCCATATGGGCCCAAATAACCATGCTTTTACCTATTGGGCTTGTATGTGAACATATTATTTGGATTATATTAACAATATATCCAACAATAGATAGGCATGGTGGTGTCTAATCCCAATTCCACTAGCTAATCACACTTCATTACTAGTGCCATTTATTAATTCGAGGATGACTTGGGGACTGGGACAAGCCAATCCAAAAGGAACAAAAGAAATTGCCTCACATAATTTAATCATTCCGATTCAACATTTCAATAGCCAATCATGTGTCTAGATTATTCGTGTTTGTATAAAATTGATTTTACATCATAAAAATTGCCAGAGTGCTTTGAAAGATTATATATCTTGGAGAAATGACTGGCCCACCCACAATCATTCTAATATCAATCTCATATCATGGACATGGTATGCATATGGAGATGGATTGAAGTTTTTTTCAGCTTAATTTGGTGGGAAAAGAAGTAGAAGGAATCATTGTAGACCAGAGTGACAAATTACCCTCACCTTACCAGGAGATGCCTCCTTCAAATCAATTTTAGGTAGGTTAGCTTCAAACTCAATATGTACTGTGCTTTTTCTCATAAATTAAGAATAGATTTTAGAGGCAAGAGTAACTTACAAACTTGAGATGCAGAGAAAAGCGTATTTAGAGGTCCCGGACATGCCAAAATTATTTGTGCTCGACAATGAGAAAAATGTTACTTTCAATAAGGAAAAAGAAATACTTATATATTCAAGTCAAGGAGATCAAATGAATCACAATTATTGAACTTGTGGGTCCACACATGATATCCATGTCGAGTCTAAATCAAATTGCAATACATCCTATATGATGAATTCGAGTCTAGAGAAGAAATTGGTAAAGTAGAGGAGGAGACCCGCGAATTCCCATATTGCATCCCCATTTTGCCAATTGTTGTAATTTCGTGACAAATGGAGGCTGTGGCTCAATTAAGTGAATGGAGAATTTGCTGCAGTCACGTGGGCATTGTTTACGCTGTGGGCAAGTCAATTATGTCTTTGGAAGCAATCCGAAAGACATCATTTCTATAAAGTAAAAAAGACCTCTTATTATTACTGGACCATAATTTTTTTCTTCGAAACATATACTCATGAGTTCTCTAAGAGATATTCTATTAATGGATAAATCTTTAGATTAATAAATTTATCTCATCTTTAACATATGTTGATTTTAAAGTTTGAATATTTTTAATGTAATAAACGACCTAAAATTAATATTGAGATATTTTTCTCTTTCTATCTCTATGTGTGCAATTGCTTCAATTATTTCTAAAAATTCGTTCTATTAACTAATAATTCTAATATTTCATGCGAATCTTTTAAACATCAACTTTCCGTGCGCCACTTGTGGGGGTGCGCTTTTGTTAGAAATAATATTAACAAAAATTATTCGTCTCTTTATTGTCCTCTAATTTCGTGCAAATTTTTCAACATATGTTCCAAGTGCTTGTACCAAGTGGCTCAATGTACAATTTGTCCTCGTCTTGTTGGTTCCCGAAAGCTTAATAACACGACAGCGACTAGGACTTGGAATCTTGGAGTAAACGAAGACCAGAAAGTCTTTGCCGAGATCAATTGATTTTGGGGTTTTGGAAAGCCCAACAACATGATTGGATTCTTGGAATCGATAAAGATTGTAATATCTTTTCTTACGTCAATTCATATTCTTTTATGAAAGATAACCAATTGATCAATCCTAGAAATTTTGGAATAAACAAAGACCAGAAAGTCTTTTTTTAGATCAATTCACATCTATTCATAAATAATAACCAATTAATCAATCTCATTTGTATTTTTTCTTCTTTCTTGATGCTCAAAGTCAAATTGCTGAGCTGTCCGTTATTAATTGTTCATCCATCATACTAATCAAACTAGCAACCTTCTATATGTTTAGGATGCAAGCAGTCCCTCAGCGTAATAACATCCTAGATTCAACATATAATTGGAGTGTGGAAATTAGTACAAAAGACAAATAAAAAAAGAGTTAAAAAATTTGAACAACAAAAGATTTGAGCTATAAATAAAGTGCACGTACCAAGTGGGTTGATATACAATTTATCCTCATCATGTTGTTTCCCGAGAGCTTACGAACACGACAACGACTAGAACTTGGTATCTTGGAGTAAACAAAGACTAGAAAGTCTTTGCCTAGATCAATTGATTTTGGGATTCGCGAAAGCCTAATGACACGATTGGAATCTTGGAATCGGCAAAGATTATAATGTCTTTTCCTACATCAATTCATATTCTTTTATAGAGGATAACCAATTAACCAATCCTAGAAATTTTGGAATAAACAAAGACAAGAAAGTCTTTTTTTTTTTTTTTTTATGGTAAGGTAAGTTTATATAATTCAACCAATAATATACAGCAGACAAGAGGCGAGGCACCAACAGGCACTCATCTAGACAACAAGTCATTGGAGTGACAGGGTACCTCGGTCACAAATGAGAACTAAAGGTATAATAGGGGAAAGCCAAAATTAGGAAGGGGAGAGCTAAATGACCTAGACTCAATCCAGATCCACGTCAAAAATACGGGGGTCAATTCCCCAACCCCGTTGCATCCTCCTATTCCTTGGGTTATCTTCCACTCTTTTGAAGGTCAAAGCCTTGTCTTTTACCGCCTTAGCCAGTTGCATCTTCAAGGATGGAGTGTATAGGTTCCGGCCTCGGAATATAACTTCGTTCCTGGTTTTCCAAATGATGTAACAGAGTGCGCCAAAGGAAAACCGAGCTATCACTTGGTGAAACCCTTTGCCAGAAATGGCATTATTAACCCAGAGGAGGTTTTCAGCCCACACATTATTGATCCAAGGGATATTGCATTTAGCGGCCCAAAAGTTGGCAAGAGAATTGGGGACACAGCATTCAAAAAACAGGTGGTTGATAGAGTCAGGCCTAGATTGACAAAAGGCACATACTGT
>CM026420.1:20142294-20301406 GCA_014858505.1 Corymbia citriodora subsp. variegata | reverse complement strand
ACAGGCCAAAAGACCACCCTAGAATGGCCCAAAAAATGCCTAGAAAACTCGCCGGCTTGACCCGTTCGCACCATTTGGCGGGGATTTTGCACTTTGGGTCCAGTTTATGGTCGAAAATTACGAACAGCGGGCAGCGAGATAGGCCCGTACAGACATCCGGCCGTCGAGCCCCACTTCCCCAGCCCTGAAAGGCCCTAAATCGAGCTAAAATGTTGTCTATGTTGTAAATTTCAATGTGGGTCACCTACCAACGGCACGCCAGCCGCCCCGAGAACGACGCTGCCACATTTTGGCGGATCAAAAGCGGAATGGCCCCAACAGCATGCCGGACCGGTGATTTCGGCTGCCCGGAAGTCAAAAATAGTCCAAAAGACTACCCTAGAATGGACCCAAATATCCTAGAAAACTCGACGGCTTGACCCATTCGCACCATTTGGCGAGGATTTTGCACTTTGGGTCTAGTTTATGGTCGAAAATTACGAACAACAGGCAGCGAGATAGGCCCGTACGGACATCCGGCCGCCGAGCCCCACTTCCCCAGCCCTGATAGGCCCTAAACCAAGCTAAAATGTTGTCTATGTTGTAAATTTCAATGCGGGTCACCTACCAGCGACACGCCAGCCGCCCCGGGAACGGCGCTGCCCTGTTCCGGCGGATCGACAGCAGAACGGCCCCAACAGTACGCCAGACCGGTGATTTCGGCTTCCCGGAAGTCGGAAACAGGCTAAAAGACCACCCTAGAATGGGCCGAAAATGCGTAGAAAACTCGCCAGCTTCACCCGTTCACACCATTTGGCGGGGATTTTGCTGTTTGGGTCCAGTTTCTAGTCGAAAATCTCGAACAACGGGTAGCGAGATAGCCCCGTACGGACATTCGGTCGTCGAGCCCCACTTCCCCAACCCTAATAGGCCCTAAACCTAACAAAAATGTAGTCTATGTCGTAAATTTCGACGTGGGTCACTTACCGGTGGCACGCCAGCCACCCTGGGAATGGCGCTGCCCCGTTCTGGCTGATCGAAAGCGGAACGGCCCCAACAGCACGGCGGAACGGAGATTTCGGCTGCCCGGAAGACGGAAACAGGCCAAAAGTCCACTCTAGAATGGCCCCAAAATGACTAGAAAACTCTCCGGCTTCACCCGTTCGCACCATTTGGCGGGGATTTTGCAGTTTGGGTCCAGTTTCTGGTGGAAAATCTCGAACAGCGGGCAGCGAGATAGGCCTGTACGGACGTCCAGCCGCCGAGCCCCACTCCCCCAGCCCTGATAGGCCCTAAACCGAGCAAAAATTTTGTCTAAGTTGTAAATTTCGACGCGGGTCAACTACAGCTGGCACGCCAGCTGCCGTGAGAACAGCGCTGCCCCATTCTGGCGGATCGAAAGCGGAACGGCCCCAACAGCACGCCGGATCGGTGATTTTGGCTGCCCCGAAGTTGAAAACGGGCCAAAAGACCACCCTAGAATGGCACCAAAATGCCTAGAAAACTCGCCGGCTTGACCCGTTTGAACCATTTGGCGGGGATTTTGCTATTTGGGTCCAGTTTCAAGTCGAAAATGACGAATAGCAGGCGGCGAGATAGGCCCGTACGGACATCCGGCCGCCGTGCCCCACTTCCATAGCCCCGATAGGCACTAAACCAAGCAAAAATGTTGTCTATATTGTAAATTTCGACGCGGGTCACCTACCGGCGGCACGCTAGCCGCCCCAGGAACGGCGCTACCCCGTTCTGGCAGATTGAAAGCGGAACAGCCCCAACAGCACGCCAGACCGGTGATTTCGGCTGCCTGGAATTCGGAAACAGTCTAAAAGACCACCCGAGAATGGGCCCAAAATGCCTAGGAAACTCGCCAGCTTCACTCGTTTGCACCATTTGGCGGGGATTTTGCTGTTTGGGTCCAGTTTAATGTCGAAAATCTCGAACAACGTGTAGTGAGATAGGCCCGTGCGGACATCTAGCTGCCGAGCCCCACTTCCCCAACCCACAAAAGTGTTGCCTATGTTGTAAATTTCGACGCGGGTCACCTACCGGCGACATGCCAGCCGCCCCAAGAACGGCGCTGCCCTATTCTAGCAGATCGAAAGCGGAACGGCCCCAACAGCACGCCGGAATGGTGATTTCGGCTGCCTGAAAGTCAGTAACAGGCCAAAAGACCACCCCAGAATGGCCCTAGAATGGCCCCAAAATGCCTAGAAAACTCGCCAGCTTGACCCATTCGCACCATTTGGCAGGGATTTTGCTGTTTGGGTCCAGTTTCTGGTCGAAAATCTTGAACAGCGGGTAGCGAGATAGGCCCGTACGGACATCCGGCCGCCGAGCCCCACTCCCCCAGCCCTGATAGGACCTAAACCGAGCAAAAATGTTGTTTATGTTGTAAATTTCGACGCGGGTTACATACCGATGGCACGCTAGCCGCCCCGGGAACGGCGCTTCCCCGTTCCGACTGATCGAAAGTGGAATGACCACAACAGCATGCCGGACCCGTGATTTCGGCTGCCCAAAAGTCGGAAACAAGCCAAAAGACCACCCCAGAATGGGCCCAAAATGCTGAGAAAACTAGCCGGCTTGACCCGTTCGCACCACTTGGCAGGGATTTTGCTGTTTGGGATAGTTTATGGTCGAAAATCTAGAACAGCGGGCAGCGAAATAGGCCCGTACAGACATCCGGCCGCCGAGCCCCACTTCCCCAACCCTGATATGCCCTAAACCGAGCAAAAATGCTGTCTATGTTGTAAATTTCGACGCGGGTCACCTACCAGCGGCATGCCAAACGCCCTAGGAATGGCGCTGTCCCGTTCTAGTGGATCGAAAGCGAAACGGCCCCAACAACAATTCGGACCGGTGATTTCGGCTACCCGGAAATCGGAAACAGGCCAAAAGACCTCCCCAGAATGGGCCCAAAATGCCTAGAAAACTCACCGGCTTGACCCGTCCGCACCATTTGGCGGGTATTTTGTGCTTTGGGTCTAGTTTCTGGTCAAAAATCTCAAACTGCGGGTAGCGAGATAGGCCCGTACGGACATCCGGCCGCCGAGCCCCACTTCTCCAACCATGATAGCCCTAAACCGAGCAAAAATGTTGTCTATGTTGTAAATTTCAACGCGGGTGACCTACCGGCAGCACGACGGCCGCCCCGGGAACGGCGCTGCCCCGTTTTGGCAGATCGAAAGTGGAACGTGGCCAACAGCACGCCGGAGCGGTGATTTCGGCAACCCAGAAGTCGGAAACAGGCCAAAAGACCACCCCAGAATGGCCCCGAAATGCCTAGAAAACTCGTTGGCTTGACCCGTTCACACAATTTGGCGGGGATTTTGTGGTTTGGGTCCAGTTTCGGGTCGAAAATCTCGAATTGCAGGTAGCGAGATAGGCCCGTACGGACATTCGGCCGCCGAGCCCCACTTCACCAACCATGATAGGCCCTAAACCGAGCAAAAATGTTGTCTATATTGTAAATTTCAACCCGGGTCACCTACCGGCAGCATGACGGCCGCCCCGGGAATGGCGCTGCCCCGTTTTGTCGGATCGAAAGCGGAACTGTCCCAACAGCACGTAGGAGCGGTGAATTCGGCAACCCCAAAGTCGGAAACAGGCCAAAAGACCACCCCAGAATGGCCCCGAAATGCCTAGAAAACTCGTTGGCTTGACCCGTTCGCACCATTTGGCGGGGATTTTGTTTTTTTGTCCAGTTTCTGGTCGAAAATCTCGAAGAGCGAGCAGCGAGATAGGCCCGTATGGACATCCGGCCGCCAAACCCAACTTCCCCAGCCCTGATAGGCCCAAAACTGACCAAAAATGTTGTCTATGCTGTAAATTTCGACAAGGGTCACCTACTGGCGGCACGGTAGCCGCCTCGGGAATGGCGCTACCCTGTTCTAGCAGATTGAAAATGGAACGGCCCCAACAGCACACTGGACCGGTCATTTTGGCTTCCCGGAAGTCGGAAACAGGCCAAAAGACTACCCTAGAATGGCCCCAGAATGGCTAGAAAACTCGTTGGCTTGATCGTTCGCACCATTTGGCGGGGATTTTGCTGTTTGGGTCCAGTTTCTGGTGGAAAATCTCAAACAGCGAGCAGCGAGATAGGCCCATACGGACATCCAGCCGCTGAGCCCCACTCCCCCAGCCCTGATAGGCCATAAACCGAGCAAAAATGTTGTATATGTTGTAAATTTCGACGCAGGTTACCTACTGGCGGCACGCCAGCCGCCCCAAGAACGGTGCTGCCCCATTTTGGCGGATCGAAAGTGGAACGACCCCAACCGTACGCCGAACTGGTGATTTCGGCTACCCGGAAGTCGGAAACAGGCCAAAAGACCACCCCAGAATGGCCCCAAAATGTCTAGAAAACTCACCGACTTGACCCGTTTGTACCATTTGGCGGGGATTTTGCTGTTTGGGTCCAGTTTCTGTTTGAAAATCTTGAACAGCGGGTAGCGAGATAGGCTCGTTCAGACATCCGGCCGCCGAGCCCCACTTCCCCAGCCCTGATAGGCCCTAAACCAAGTAAAAATGTTGTCTATGTTGTAACGGCGTTGTCACCTACTACCGGTACGCCAGCCGCCCTGGGAACAGCGTTGCCCCATTCTGGCGGATCGAAAGCGGAACGGCCCCAACAGCACACCGGACCGGTACCTTCGGCTGCCCGGAAGTCAGAAACAGGCCAAAAGACCACCCTAGAATAGCCCAAAATGCCTAGAAAACTCGTCGGCTTGACCCGTTCGCACCATTTGGCGGGCATTTTGCTTTTTTGGTCCAGTTTCAAGTCGAAAATCTCGAAGAGCGGGCAGTGAGATAGGCCCGACTGGACATCCGACCACCGAGCCCCACTCCTCCAGCCCAGATAGGCCCTAAACTGAGCAAAAATGTTGTCTATGTTGTAAATTTCGACGCGGGTCTCCTACCGGAGGCACGGCAGCCGCCCCGGGAACAGCGCTACCCCATTCTAGCGGATCGAAAGTGGAACGGCCCCAACAGCACACCGGACCAATGATTTTGGCTGCCCAAAAGTTGGAAACAGGCCAAAAGACCACCCCAGAATGGCCCCAAAATGCCTAGAAAACTCGTCGGCTTGACCCGTTCGCACCATTTGGCGGGGATTTTGCTGTTTGGGTCTAGTTTAATGTCGAAAATCTCGAACAGCGGGTAGCGAGATAGGCCTGTACGAACATCCGGCCGTCGAGCCCCACTTCCCCAACCTTGATAGGCCCTAAACCGAGCAAAAATGTTGTCTACGTTGTAAATTTCGACGCGGGTTACCTACCGGCGGCACGGCAGCCGCGCCGAGAATGGCGCTACCCCGTTCTGGTGGATCGAAAGTGGAATGGCCCCAACAGCACGCCGAACTGATGATTTCGGCTGCCCAGAAGTTGGAAACAGGCCAAAAGACCACCCTAGAATGGCCCCAAAATGCCTAGAAAACTCGCAGGCTTGACCCGTTCGCACCATTTGGCGGGGATTTTGCTGTTTGGGTCCAGTTTCTGGTCGAAAATCTTGAACAGCGGGCAGCGATAGGCCAATACGGACATCCAGCCGCCGAGCCCCACTCCCCCAGCCCTGATAGGCCCTAAACCGAGCAAAAATGTTTTCTATGTTGTAAATTTCGACGTGGGACACCTACCGGCAGCACGCCAGCCGCCCCGGGAACGGTGCTGCCCTGTCCTAGCGGATTGAAAGCGGAACAGCCCCAACAGCATGCCGGACCGGTGATTTTGGCTACTTGGAAGTCGGAAACGGGCCAAAAGAACACACCAGAATAGCCCTAGAATGGCCCCAAAATGCCTAAAAAACTCGCTGGCTTGACCCGTTCGTACCATTTGGCGGTGATTGTGCTGTTTGGGCCCAGTTTTTGGTTGAAGATCTCGAAAAGTGGGCAGCGAGATAGGCCCATACAGACATCCGGCTACCGAGCCCCACTTCCCAACCCCTGATAGGCCCTAAACCAAGCAAAAATGTTGTCTATGTTGTAAATTTCAACACGGGTCACCTACCCGCAGCACGTCAGCCGCCCCGAGAACGGTGCTACCCCGTTCTGGCGTATCGAAAGCGGAATGGCCCCAACAGCACACCAGCCGGTGATTTCGGCTTACCAGAAGTCGGAAACAGGCCAAAAGACCACCCCAGAATGGCCCCAAATTGCCTAGAAAACTCGCCGGCTTAACCCGTTCACACCATTTGGCGGGGATTTTGCTGTTTGGGTCCAGTTTCTAGTCGAAAATCTCGAACAGCGGGCAGCGAGATAGGCCCGTACGAACATTCGGCCACCGAGCCCCACTCCCCCAGCTCAAATAGGCCCTAAACCGAGCAAAAATGTTGTATATGTTGTAAATTTCGACGCGGGTCTCCTACCGGAGGCACGACAACTGCCCTGGGAACGGCGCTGCCCCGTTCTAGCGGATCGAAAGCGGAACGGCCCCAACAGCACACCGGACCAGTGATTTTGGTTCCCCAGAAGTTGGAAACAAGCCAAAAGACCACCCTAGAATGGCCCCAAAATGCCAAGAAAACTCGCTGGCTTGACCCGTTCGCACCATTTGGCGGGGATTTTACTGTTTGGCTTCAATTTCTGGTTGAAAATCTCGAACAGCAGGTAGCGAGATAGGCCCGTACGAACATCCAGCCGTCGAGCCCCACTTACCCAACCCTGATAGGCCCTAAACCAAGCAAAAATGTTGTCTATGTTGTAAATTTCGACGCGGGTCACCTACCGGAGGCATGGCTGCCGCCCTGGGAACGACGCTACCCCGTTCTGGCAGATCGAAAGTGGAACTGCCCCAATAGCACACCGAACCGGTGATTTTGGCTGCCCAGAAGTTGGAAACAGGCCAAAAGACCACCCCAGAATGGCCCCAAAATGCCTAGAAAACTCGCTGGCTTGACCCCTTCGCACCATTCGGAGGGGATTTTGCTGTTTGGGTTCTTTCTGGTTGAAAATGTCGAACAGCGGGTAGCGAGATAGGCCCGTACAAACATCCGGCCGCCGTGCCCCACTTCCCCAGCCCCGATAGGCCCTAAATCGAGCAAAAATGTTGTCTATGTTGTAAATTTCGACGCGGGACACCTACCAGCAGCACGCCAAATGCCCCGGGAATGGCGCTACCCCGTTTTGGCAGATCGAAAGTGGAATGGCCCCAACAGCACGCCGGACCGATGATTTCGGCTACCCAAAAGCTGCAAATAGGCCAAAAGACCACCCTAGAATGGCCCCAAAATGCCTAGAAAATTGGCCGGCTTGACCCGTTCGCACCATTTGGCGGGGATTTTGTTGTTTGGGTCCAGTTTTTGGTCGAAAATCTTGAACAGCGGGCAGCAAGATAGGCCTATACGGACATCCAGCCGTCGAGCCCCACTCCCCTAGCCTTGATAGGCCCCAAACCGAGCAAAATGTTTTCTATGTTGTAAATTTCGACGCGGGACACCTACCGGCGGCACGCCAACCACCCCGGGAATGGTGCTGCCCTATCCTGGCGGATTGAAAGCGGAACGGCCCCAACAGCACGCCGGACCGGTGATTTTGGCTACCTGGAAGTCGGAAACGGGCCAAAAAACCACACCATAATAGCCCTAGAATGGCCCCAAAATGCCTAGAAAACTCGCCGACTTGACCCGTTCACACCATTTGGTGGGGATTTTGTTGTTTGGGTCCAGTTTCTGGTCGAAAATCTTGAATAGCGGGCAGCGAAATAGGCCCATACGGACATCCAGCCGTCGAGCCCCACTCTCCCAGCCCTGATAGGCCCTAAACCGAGCAAAAATGTTTTCTATGTTGTAAATTTCGACGCGGGACACCTACTAGTGGCACGCCAGCCGCCCCGGGAACGGTGCTGCCCTGTCCTGGTGGATTGAAAGTGGAACGGCCCCAACAGTACGCCGGACCAGTGATTTCGGCTACCTGGAAGTCGGAAACGGGCCAAAAGTCCACACCATAATAGCCCTAAAATGGCCCCAAAATGCCTAGAAAACTCACCGGCTTGACCCATTCGTACCATTTGGCGGTGATTGTGCTGTTTGGGTCTAGTTTCTAGTTGAAAATCTCGAACAGTGGGCAGCGAGATAGGCCCGTACTGACATCCGGCCGCCGAGCCCCACTTCCCAACCCCTGATAGGCCCTAAACCGAGCAAAAATGTTGTCTATGTTGTAAATTTCGACACGGGTCACCTACCCGCGGCACGTCAGCCGCCCCGGGAATGGTGCTACCCCATTCTGGCAAATCGAAAGCGTAATGGCCCCAACAGCACACCAGCTGGTGATTTCGGCTTACTAGAAGTCGGAAACAGGTCAAAAGACTACCCCAGAATGGCCCCAAAATGCCTAGAAAACTCGTCGGCTTAACCCGTTCGCACCATTTGGCGGGGATTTTGCTGTTTCGGTCCAATTTCTGGTCGACAATCTTGAACAGCGGGCAGCAAGATAGGCCCGTACGGACATCTGGCCACCGAGCCCCACTCCCCCAGTCTAGATAGGCCCTAAACCGAGCAAAAATGTTGTCTATGTTGTAAATTTCGACGCGGGTCACCTACCCGGGGCACGTCAGCCGCCCCGGGAACGGCACTACCTCCTTTTGGCGTATCAAAAGCGGAATGGACCCCAACAGCACGCCGGACCGGTGATTTCGGAAATAGGCCAAAAGACCACCCCAGAATGGCCCCAAAATGCCTAGAAAACTCGCTGACTTGACCCATTCGCTCCATTTGGCGGCGATTTTACTGTTTGGGTCCAGTTTCTAGTCAAACATCTTGAACAGTGGGCAGCGAGATAGGCCCGAACGGACATCCGGCCGTCGAGCCCCACTTCCCAAGCCTGATAGGCCCTAAACTGAGCAAAATTGTTGTCTATTTGTAAATTTCGACGCGGGTCACCTACCGGCAGCACACCGGCCACCCCAGGAACGGCGCTGCCCCGTTCTGGCAGATCAAAAGCGGAATGGTCCCAACAGCACACCGGACCGGTGATTTCGGCTGCTCGGAAATCGGAAACTGGCCAAAAGACCACCCTAGAATGACCCAAAATGCCTAGAAAACTCGCTGGTTGACCCGTTCGCACCATTTGGCGAGGATTTTGCTGTTTGGGTCTAGTTTCTTGTCGACAATCTCGAACAGCGGCAGCAAGATAGGCTCGTACGGACATCCGGCCGCCGAGCCCCACTTCCCCAGCCTTGATAGACCCTAAACCGAGCAAAAATGTTGTCTATGTTGTAAATTTCGACACGAGTCACCTACCGGCGGCACGCTAACCGCCCCGGGAATGGCCCTGCCCCGTTCTGGCGGATCGACAGCGGAACGGCCCCAACAGCACGACGGATCAGTGATTACGGTTGCTTGGAAGTGGGAAAAAGGCCAAAAGACCACCCAGAGCAGCCCCAAAATGCCTATAAAACTCGTCGGCTTGACCGTTAGCACCAATTGGCGGGGATTTCGCTGTTTGGTTCCAGTTTCTGGTCAAAAATCTCGAATAGCGGGCAGCGAGATTGGATTGTACGGACATCCAGCCGCCGAGCCCCACTTCCCCAGCCCTAATAGGCCCTAAACCGAACAAAAATGTTGTCTATGTTGTAAATTTCGACGCGGGTCACCTACCGATGGCACGCCAGCCGCCCCGGGAACAGCGCTGCCCCGTTCTGGTGGATCGATAGCGGAACGGCCCCAATAGCACGCCGGACCGGTGATTTGGGCTTCCCGGATGTCGGAAACAGGCCAAAAGACCACCCTGGAATGGCCCCAAAATGCCTAGAAAACTCGCCAGCTTGACCCATTCGCACCATTTGGCGAAGATTTTGTTGTTTGGGTCCAGTTTCTAGTCGAAAATCTCGACCAGCAGGCAGCGAGATAGGCTCGTACGGACATCCAGCCGCCGAGCCCCACTCCCCCAGCCCTGATAGGCCCCAAACCGAGCAAAAATGTTGTCTATGTTGTAAATTTTGACGTGGGTCACCTACCGGCGGCACGCCAGCAACCCCGAGAACGGTGCTGCCCAATTCTGGCGTATCGTAAGCTGAACGGCCCCAACAGCATGCCGGACCGGTGATTTTGGCTGCTCGGAAGTCGGAAACGGGCCAAAAGACCACCCCAGAATAGCACCAGAATGGCCCCAAAATGCCTAGAAAACTCGCCGGCTTGACCCATTCACACCATTTGGCGGGGATTTTGCTGTTTAGGTCCAATTTCTGGTCGAAAATCTCGAACAGCGGGCAGCGGGATAGGCCCATATGGACATCCGACCGCCGAGCCCGACTTCCCCACCCCCGATAGGCCCTAAAACGAGATAAAATGTTGTCTATGTGGTAAATTTCGACGCGGGTCACCTCTTGGCGGCACGCCAGCTGTCTCGGGAATGGCGCTGCCCCATTCTGGCAGATCAAAAGCAGAACGGGCCCAATAACATGCCGAACAGGTGATTTCGGCTGCCATGAAGTCGGAAACAGGCCAAAAGACGACCCTAGAATGGCCCCAAAATGCCTAGAAAACTCGCCGGCTTGACCCATTCGCACCATTTGGCGGGGATTTTGCTGTTTAGGTCCAATTTCTGGTCGAAAATCTTGAACAGCGGGCAGCGAGATAGGCCCATATGGACATCCGACCGCCGAGCCCGACTTCCCCACCCCCGATAGGCCCTAAAACGAGATAAAATGTTGTCTATGTGGTAAATTTCGACGCGGGTCACCTCTTGGCGGCACGCCAGCTGTCTCGAGAATGGTGCTGCCCCATTCTGGCAGATCAAAAGCAGAACGGGCCCAATAACATGCCGGACAGGTGATTTCGGCTGCCATGAAGTCGGAAACAGGCCAAAAGACCACCCCAGAATGGCCCAAAAATGCCTAGAAAACTCGCCAGCTTAACCCGTTCGCACCATTTGGCGGGGATTTTGCTGTTTGGGTCCAGTTTCTAGTCGAAAATCTCGAATAGCAAGCAGCGAGATAGGCCTGTAAGGACATCCGGCCGCGGAGCGCTAATAGGCCCTAAACTGAGCAAAACTGTTGTCTATGTTGTAAATTTCGACGCGGGTCACCTATCGGCGACACGCCAGGGCGGCACGCCAGCCATCCCGAGAACGGTGCTGCCCCGTTCTGGCGGATCGCAAGCGAAACAGACCCAACAGCAAGCCGGACCAGTGATTTCGGCCGCCCGGAAGTCGGAAACAGGCCAAAAGACCACCCCAGAATGGCCCCAAAATGCCTAGAAAACTCGTCGGCTTGACCTGTTCGCAACATTTGACGGTGATTTTGCTGTTTGGGTCCAGTTTCTGGTCGAAATTCTCGAACAGCGGGCTGCGAGATAGGCCCGTACGGACATCCGGCCGACGAGCCCCACTTCCCCAGCCCTAATAGGCCCTAAACCGAGCAAAAATGTTGTCTATGTTTTAAATTTCGACGCGGGTCACCTACCGACGGCACGCCAGCTGTCCCGGGAATGGCGCCACCCCGTTCTTGCGGATCGCAAGTGGAACGGCCCCAACAGCAAGGCGAACCGGTGATTTCGGCTTCCCAGAAGTCGGAAACAAGCCAAAAGACTATCCTAGAATGGCCCCAAAATGCCAAGGAAACTCGCCGGCTTGACCCATTCGTACCATTTGGCGGGGATTTTGTTGTTTCGTATAATTTATGGTCAAAAATCTCGAACAACGGGCGGCGAGATAGGCCCGTACGGAATTCCGGCCGCCGAGCCCCACTTCCCCAGCCTTGATAGGCCCTAAACCGAGCAAAAATGTTGTCTATGTTGTAACTTTCGACGCGGGTCACTTACAAGCGGTGGGCCAGCCGCCCCGGGAATGGCGCTGCCCCGTTCTAGCGGATCAAAAGTGGAACGGCCCCAATAGCATGCCGAACCGGTGATTTCGGCTGCCCGGAAGTCGGAAAAAGGCACAAAGACCACCCCAGAATGGCCCCAAAATTTCTAGAAAACTCGCCGGCTTGACCCGTTCGCACCATTTAGCGGGGATTTTGCTATTTGGGTCCAGTTTCTAGTCGAAAATCTCGAACAATGGGCAGAGAGATAGGCCCGTACGGACATCTGACTGCCGAGCCCAACTTCCTCACCACCGATAAGCCCTAAACCGAGCAAAAATGTTGTCTATATTGTAAATTTCGACGCGGGTCACTTACCGGCGACACGCCAGCCGCCCCGGCAACGGCGCTGCCCCGTTCTGGCGGATCGAATGCGGAACGGCCCCAACAGCACACCGGACAGGTGATTTCGGCTGCTATGAAGTCGGAAACAGGCCAATAGACCACCCTAGAATGGCCTCAAAATGCTTAGAAAACTCGCCGGCTTGACCCGTTCCAACGATTTGGCGGGGATTTTTCTGTTTGGGTCCTGTTTCTGGTCGAAAATCTCGAACGGCAGGGAGATAGGCCCGTAGGGACATCCGGCTGCCGAGCCCCAATTCCCCAGCCCTAATAGGCCCTAAAACGAGCAAAACTGTAGTCTATGCTGTAAATTTCGACGCCGGTCACCTACCGACGGCGCGCCAGCTGTTCCGGGAATGGCGCTACCCCGTTCTGGCAGATCGCTATCGGAACGGCCCCAACAGCAAGCCGGACTAGTGATTTCGGCTGCCCGGAAGTCGGAAAAGGGCCAAAAGACCTCCCTAGAATGGCCCCAAAATGCCTAGAAAACTCGCCGGCTTGACCCGTTCGTACCTTTTGACGGGGATTTTGCTATTTGGGTCAAGTTTCTGGTCAAAAATCTCGAACAGCGAGCTGCGAGATGGGCCCGTCCGGACATCCGGCCGCCGAGACCCACTTCCCCAGCCCGGATAGGCCCTAAACCGAGGAAAATTGTTGTCTATGTTGTAAATTTCGACGAGGGTCACCTACCGACGGCACGCGAGCCGTCCCGGGAACGGTGCTACCCCGTTCTGGCGGATCGCAAGCGGAACGGCCCCAACAGCACGGCGGACCAGTGATTTCGGCTTCCTGGAAGTCGGAAACAAGCCAAAAGACCACCCCAGAATGGCTCCAAAATGCCTAGAAAACCCGCAGGCTTGACCAGTTCGCACCATTTGGCGGGGATTTTGCTTTTTGGGTCCAGTTTCTAGTTGAAAGTCTCGAACAGCGGGCAGCGAGATAGGCACATACGAACATCCAGCCGCCGAGCCCCAATTCCCAAGCCCTAATAGGCCCTAAACAGAGAAAAAATGTTTTCTATGTTGTAAATTTCGACGCGNCTCGAACAGCGAGCTGCGAGATGGGCCCGTCCGGACATCCGGCCGCCGAGACCCACTTCCCCAGCCCGGATAGGCCCTAAACCGAGGAAAATTGTTGTCTATGTTGTAAATTTCGACGAGGGTCACCTACCGGCGACACGCGAGCCGTCCCGGGAACGGCGCTACCCCGTTCTGGCGGATCGCAAGCGGAACGGCCCCAACAGCACGGCGGACCAGTGATTTCGGCTTCCCGGAAGTCGGAAACAAGCCAAAAGACCACCCCAGAATGGCTCCAAAATGCATAGAAAACCCGCCGGCTTGACCCATTCGCACCATTTGGCGGGAATTTTGCTGTTTAGGTCCAATTTCTGGTAGAAAATCTCGAACAGCGGGCAGCGGGATAGGCCCATATGGACATCCGACCGCCGAGCCCGACTTCCCCACCCCGATAGGCCCTAAAACGAGATAAAATGTTCTCTATGTGGTAAATTTCGACGCGGGTCACCTCTTGGCGGCACGCCAGCTGTCTCGGGAATGGCGCTGCCCCATTCTGGCGGATCAAAAGCGGAACGGGCCCAATAACATGCCGGACAGGTGATTTCGGCTACCATGAAGTCGAAAACAGGCCAAAAGACTACCCCAGAATGGCCCCAAAATGCCTAGAAAACTCGCTAGCTTAACCCGTTCGCACCATTTTATGGGGATTTTGCTGTTTGGGTCCAGTTTCTAGTCGAAAATCTCGAATAGCAAGCAGCGAGATAGGCCCGTAAGGACATCCGGCCGCGGAGCCCTAATAGGCCCTAAACCGAGCAAAACTGTTGTCTATGTTGTAAATTTCGACGCGGGTCACCTATCGGCGGCACGCCAGCCATCCCGAGAACGGTGCTACCCCGTTCTGGCGGATCGCAAGCGAAACAGACCCAACAGCAAGCCGGACCAGTGATTTCGGCCTCCCGGAAGTCGGAAACAGGCCAAAAGACCACCCCAGAATGGCCCCAAAATGCCAAGAAAACTCGTCGGCTTGACCTGTTCGCAACATTTGACGGTGATTTTACTATTTTGGTCCAGTTTCTGGTCGAAATTCTCGAACAGCGGGCTGCGAGATAGGCCTGTACGGACATCCGGCCGACGAGCCCCACTTCCCCAGCCCTAATAGGCCCTAAACCGAGCAAAAATGTTGTCTATGTTTTAAATTTCTACGCGGGTCACCTACCGACGGCACGCCAGCTGTCCCGGGAATGGCGCCACCCCGTTCTTGCGGATCGCAAGTGGAACGGCCCCAACAGCACGGCGGACCGGTGATTTCGGCTGCCCGAAAATCAGAAACAAGCCAAAAGACCACGCCAGAATGGCCCCAAAATGCCTAGAAAACTCACTGGCTTGACCCGTTCGCACCATTTTGCGGGGATTTTGCTATTTGGGTCCAGTTTCTAGTCGAAAATCTCGAACATTGGGTAGCGAGATAGGCCCATACGGATATCCCGCCGCCGAGCCCCACTTCCCCTCCCCTGATAGCCCTAAACCGAGCAAAAATGTTGTCTATGTTGTAAATTTCGACGCAGGTCACTTACCGGCGGGACGCCAGTCGCCCCGGGAACGGCGTTGCCCCGTTCTGGCGTATCAAAAGCAGAACGGCCCCTACAACACGCCGGACTAGTGATTTCCGCTGCCCAGAAGTCGGAAACAAGCCAAAAGACCACTCTAGAATGGCCCCAAAATGCCTAGAAAACTAGCCGGCTCGATCCTTTCGCACCATTTGGCGGGGATTTTTTTGTTTGGGTCTAGTTTCTGGTCGAAAATCTAGAACAGCAGGCAGTGAGATAGGCCTGTACGGACATCCGGCCGCCAAGCCCCACTTCCCCAGCCCTGATAGGCCCTAAACCGAGCAAAAATGTTGTCTATGTTGTAAATTTCGACGCGGGTAACCTACCGGCGGCACGCCAGCTGCCCCGGGGATGGCGCTGCCCTGTTCTGCCGGATCAAAAGTGGAATGGCCCCTACAGCATGCCGGACCGGTGATTTCAGCTGCCATCAAGTCAGAAACAAAATAAAAGACCACTCCAGAATGGCCCCAAAATGCCTAGAAAACTAGCCGGCCCAATCCGTTCGCACCATTTGGCGGGGATTTTGCTGTTTGGGTCCATTTTCTGGTCGAAAATCTCGAACAACGAGTAGCGAGATAGGCCCGTACGGACAACCGGCCGCCGAGCCCCACTTCCCCAGCCCTGATAGGCCCTAAACCGAGCAAAAATGTTGTCTATGTTGTAAATATCGACGCGGGTCACTTACCGATGGCACGCCTGCCGCCCCGGGAATAGCTCTACCCTATTCTGCTGGAACGCAAGCGAAATAGCCCTAACAGCACATTGAACTGGTGATTTCAGCTGCCCGGAAGTCGGAAACAGGCCAAATGACCACCCCAGAATGGCCCCAAAATGCCTAAAAAACTCGCCGGCTTGACCAGTTCGCACCATTTGGCGGGGATTTTGCTATTTGGGTCAAGTTTCTTGTCGAAAATCTCGAACATTGGACAGCGAGATAGCCCGTACGGACATCCCGCCGCCGAGCCTCACTTCCCCACCCCTGAAAGGCCCTAAACCGAGCAAAAATGTTGTCTATGTTATAAATTTTGACGCGGGTCACCTACCGGCGGTAAGCCAGCCGCCCCGGGAACGGCGTTGCCCCGTTCCGGCGAATCGAAAGCGGAACGGCCCCAACAGCACACCGGACCGGTGATTTCGGCTGCCCGAAAGTTGGAAACAGGCCAAAAGACCACTCTAGAATGGCACCAAAATGACTAGAAAACTAGCCGGCTCGACCCGTTCGCACCATTTGGTGGGGATTTTGCTATTTGGGTCCTGTTTCTGGTCGAAAATCTCAAACAGTGGGAAGCGAGATAGGCCCGTACGGACATCCGGTCGCCGAGCCCCACTTTCCCAGCCCTGATACGCCCTAAACCAAGCAAAAATGTTGTCTATATTGTAAATTCCAACGCGGGTAACCTACCGGCGACACGCCAGCCGCCCCGGGAACGGTGCTGCCCCGTTCTGGTGGATCGAAAGCGAAATGGCCCCTACAACATGCCAGACCGATGATTTCCGCTGCCATGAAGTCGGAAACAGGCCAAAAGACCACTCCAAAATTACCCCAAAATGACTAGAAAACTAGCCGGATCGACCCGTTCGCACCATTTGGCGGGGATTTTGCTGTTTGGGTCTTGATTCTGGTCAAAAATCTCGAACAGCTGGCGGCGAGATAGGCCCGTACGGACATCCGACCGCCGAGCCACACTTCCCCAGCCCTGATAGGCCCTAAACCGAGCAAAAATGTTGTCTACGTTGTAAATTTCGATGCGAGTCACCTACCGACGGCAAGCCAGCCGCCTTGGGAATGGCGCTGCCCTGTTCTGGCGGATCGAAAGCGGAACGGCCCCAACAGCACGCCGGACCGGTGATTTCGGCTGCCCGGAAGTCAGAAACAGGCCAAAAGACCACCACAGAATGGTGCCAAAATGCATACAAAACTCACCGGCTTGACCCATTCGCACCATTTGGCGGGGATTTTGCTGTTTGGGTCTCGTTTCTAGTCGAAAATCTCGAACAGCAGGTGTCGAGGTAGGCCCGTAAGGACATCCGGCCGACAAGCCCCACTTCCCAGCCCTGATAGGCCCTATCGAAAATCACGAATAGCGGGCAGCGAGATAGGCCCGTACGGACATCCGACTGCCGAGCCCCACTTCCCCAGCCCTAATAGGCCCTAAACAAAGCAAAAATGTTGTCTATGTTCTAAATTTCGATGCGGGTCACCTACCGGCGGCACGCCAACCGCCCCGGGAACGGCTCTTCCCCATTCTGGCGGATCGAAAGCGGAACGGCCCCAACAGCACAGCGGACCAGTGATTTCGGCTGCCCGAAAGTGGGAAACAGTCCAAAAGACCACACCAGAATGGCCCCAAAATGCCTAGAAAACACGCCGGCTTTACCCACTCGCACCATTTGCCGGCGATTTTGCTCTTTTGTTTCAATTTCTGGTCAAAAATCTCAAACAGCGAGTAGCGAGATAGCCCCGTACAGACATCCGGCCGCCGACCCCACTTCCCACGCCTTGATAGGACCTAAACCGAGCAAAAATTTTGTCTATATTGTAAATTTCGACGCGGGTCACCTACTGGCGGTAAGCCAGCCACCCCGGGAATGGCGCTGCCCCGTTCTAGGGGATCGAAAGCTGAACGGCCCCAACAGCACGCCGGACAGATGATTTCGGCTACCCAGTAGTCGGAAACAGGCCAAAAGACCACCATAGAATGGCCCCAAAATGCCTAGAAAACTAGCCAGCTTGACCCATTCGCACCATTTGCCGAGGATTTTGCTGTTTGGGTCCAGTTTCTGGTCAAAAAACTCGAACAGCGAGCAACGAGAAAGGCCCGTACGGACATCCGACCGCCAAGCCCCAGTTCCCCAGCCCTGATAGGCCCTAAACCGAGCAAAAATGTTGTCTACGTTGTAAATTTCGACGCGGGTCACCTACCGACGGCACGCCAGCCGCCCCGAGAATGGTGCTGCCCCGTTCTAGCGGATCGAAAGCGGAACGGCCCCAACAGCTCAGTGGACCGCTGATTTCAGCTGCCCGAAAGTCGGAAACAGGCCAAAAGACCACCCTAGAATGGCCCCAAAATGCCTGGATAACTCGCCGGCTTGACCTGTTCGCACCATTTGGCAGGGATTTTGCTGTTTGGGTCCAGTTTCTGGTCGAAAATCTCAAACAACGGGCAGCGAGATAGGCCCGTCCGGACATCCGGCCGCCGAGCCCCACTTCCCCAGCCCTGATAGGCCCTAAACCGAGCAAAAATGTTGTCTATGTTGTAAATTTCGACACGAGTCACCTACCGACGGCACGCCAGCCGTACTGGGTACGGCGCTTCCCCGTTCTGGCAGATCGAAAGCGGAACGGCCCCAACAGCACGGCGGGCCGGTGATTTCGAATGCCCGAAAGTGGGAAACAAGCCAAAAGACCACCCCAGAATGGTCCCAAAATACCTAGAAAACTCGCCGGCATGACCCGTCCGCACCATTTGACGGGGGTTTTCCTGTTTAAGTCTAGTTTTCGGTACAAAATCTCGAACAGCGAGCGTCGGGAATGGCCCGTACGGACATCCGGTCGCCGAGCCCCACTTCCCCAGCCCTGATAGGACCTAAACCGACCAAAAATGTTGTCTATGTTGTAAATTTCGACGCGGGTCACCTACCGGCGGCACGCCAGCCGTCCCGGGAATGGCGCTTCCCCATTCTAGCGAATCGAAAGTGGAACGGCCACAATAGCACGGCGGACCGGTGATTTCGGCTGCCCAGAAGTGGGAAACAAGCCAAAAGACCACCCTAGAATGGTCCCAAAATGCCTAGAAAACTCGCCGGCATGACCCGTCCGCACCATTTGGCGGGGGTTTTCCTGTTTAAGTCCAGTTTTCGGTCCCAAATCTAGAACAGCAAGCGTCGGGAATGGCCCATACGGACATCCGGCCGCCGAGCGCCACTTCCCCAGCCCTGATAGGCCCTAAACCGAGCAAAAATGTTGTTTATGTTGTAAATTTCGACGCAAGTCACCTACCGACGGCACGCCAGTCGTCCCGGGAATGGCGCTTCCCCGTTCTGGCGGATCGAAAGCGAAACTTCCACAATAGCACGGCGGACCGGTGATTTCAGCTGCTCGGAAGTCGTAAACAGGCCAAAAGACCACCCTAGAATGGCCCCAAAATGCCTAGAAAACTTGCCGGCTTGACCCGTTCGCACCATTTGCCGGGGATTTTGCTGTTTGGGTGCAGTTTCTGGTCGAAAATCTTGAACTGCGGGCAGCGAGAAAGGCCCGTACGGACATCCGGCCGCCGAGCCCCACTTCCCCAGCCCTGATAGGCCCTAAACCGAGCAAAAATGTTGTCTATGTTATCAATTTCGACGCGGGTAACCTACCGACGGCACGCCAGCCGCCCCGGGAATGGCGCTGCCCCGTTCTAGCGGATAGAAAGCGGAACGGCCCCAACAGCACAGCGGATCGGTGATTTCAGTTGCCCGGAAGTCGGAAATAGGCCAAAAGACGACCCTAGAATGGCCCCAAAATGCCTAGGAAACTCGCCGGCTTGACCCATTCGCACCATTTGACGGGGATTTTACTGTTTGGGTGCAGTTTCTAGTTGAAAATCTCGAACTGCGGGCAGCGAGATAGACCCGTACGCACATCCGGCCGCCGAGCCCCACTTCCCCAGCCCTGATAGGCCCTAAACCGAGCAAAAATGTTGTCTATGTTTTAAATTTCGACGCGGGTTACCTACCAGCGGCACGCCAGCCACCCTGGGAACGGTGCTGCCCTGTTCTAGCGGATCGGAAGTGGACCGATCCCAACAGTACGGCGGACCGCTGATTTCAGCTGCCCGGAAGTCGGAAACAGGCCAAAAGACCACCCTAGAATGGCCCCAAAATGCCTAGATAACTCGCCGGCTTGACCCGTTCGCACCATTTGGTAGGGATTTTGCTGTTTGGGTCCAGTTTCTGGTCGAAAATCTCGAACAACGGGCTGCGAGATAGGCCCGTCCAGACATCCGGCCGCCGAGCCCCACTTCCCCAGCCCTGATAGGCCCGAAACCAAGCAAAAATGTTGTCTATGTTGTAAATTTCGACACGGGTCACCTACCGGCGGCACTCCAGCCGTCCCGGGTACGGCGCTTCCCTATTCTGGCGAATCGAAAGCGGAACGGCCCCAACAGCACGGCGAACCGGTGATTTCAGTTGCCCGGAAGTGGGAAACAGGCCAAAAGACCACCCCAGAATGGTCCCAAAATGCCTAGAAAACTCGCCGGCATGACCCGTCCGCACCATTTGGCGGGGGTTTTCCTGTTTAAGTCCAGTTTCCGGTACAAAATCTCGTATAGCGAGCGTCGGGAATGGCCCGTACGGACATCCGGCCGCCGAGCCCCACTTCCCCAGCCCTGATAGGCCCTAAACCGAG
This sequence comes from Corymbia citriodora subsp. variegata, assembly GCA_014858505.1. Lineage (NCBI taxonomy): Eukaryota > Viridiplantae > Streptophyta > Magnoliopsida > Myrtales > Myrtaceae > Corymbia > Corymbia citriodora. Next base: position 20,281,275 of record CM026420.1, on the reverse strand, counting down.
CAAAAATGTTGTCTATGTTGTAAATTTCGACGCGGGTCACCTACCGGCGGCACGCCAGCCGTCCCGGGAATGGCGCTTCCCCATTCTGGCGGATCGAAAGCGGAACGGCCACAATAGTACGGCGGACCGGTGATTTCGGCTACTCGGAAGTCGAAAACAGGCCAAAAGACGACCCTAGAATGGCCCCAAAATGCCTAGAAAACTTGTCGGCTTGACCCGTTCGCACCATTTGCCGGGGATTTTGCAGTTTGGGTGCAGTTTCTGGTCGAAAATCTCGAACTGCGGGTAGCGAGATAGGCCCATACGCACATCCGGCCGCTAAGACCCACTTCCCCAGCCTGATAGGCCCTAAACCGAGCAAAATTGTTGTCTATGTTTTAAATTTCGACGCGGGTCACCTACCGGCGGCACGCCAGCCGCCCCGGGAACGGCGCTACATCGTTCTGGCGGATCGAAAGCAGAACTGCCCCAACAGCACAGCGGACCGGTGATTTCGGCTGCCCGGAAGTGGGAAACAGTCCAAAAGACCACCCTAGAATTATCCCAAAATGCCTAGAAAACACGTCGGCTTGACCCGATCGCACCATTTGGAGGGATTTTTGTTCTTTGGGTCCAGTTTCTGATCAAAAATCTCGAACAGCGGGCAGTGAGATAGGACCGTAAGGAAATCCTACCACCGAGCCCCACATCCCCAGCCCTGATAGGCCCTAAACCGAGCAAAAATGTTGTATTTGTTGTAAACTTTGACGCGGACCACCTACCGGCGGCACACTAGCCACCCCGGGAATGACGCTACCCTGTTCTAGCGGATCGAAAGCGGAACTGCCCCAATAGCACGGCGGACCAGTGATTTCGGCTGCCCAGAAGTGGGAAACAGGCCGAAAGACCACCCCAGAATGGTCCCAAAATGCTAGAAAACTCGCCGGCATGACCCGTCTGCAACATTTGGTGGGGGTTTTCCTATTTAAGTCCAGTTTCTGGTCCAAAATCTCGAACAGCGAGCGTCAGGAATGGCCCGTACGGACATCCGGCCACCGAGCCCCACTTCCCCAGCCTTGATAGGCCCTAAACCAAGCAAAAACGTTGTGTATGTTGTAAATTTCGACGCGAGTCATCTACCGGCGGCACGCCAGCCGCCCCGGGAACGGTGCTACCCGGTTCTGGCGGATCGAAAGCAGAACGGCCCTAACAGCACGCCGGACCTGTGATTTCGGCTATCCAGAAGTCGGAAACAGGCCAAAAGACCACCCCAGAATGGCCCCAAAATGCCTAGAAAACTCACCGGCTTATCTCGTCCGCACCATTTGGAGGGGGTTTTCCTATTGGGGTCTAGTTTCCGGTCAAAAATCTCGAACAGCGGGCGGTGAGACAGGCCCGTACTGACATCCAGTAGCCGAGCCCCTCTTCCCCAGCCCTGATAGGCCCTAAACCGAGCAAATATGTTGTCTAAGTTGTAAATTTCGGTGCAGGTCATCTACCGTTGGCACGCCAGCCACCCCGGGAACGGCGCTGCCCTACTCTGGCTGATCGAAAGCGGAACGGCCCCAACAGCACGGCGGACCAGTGATTTCGGCTCCCCATAAGTCGGAAACAGAACAAAAGACCATCCTAGAATGGTCCCAAAATGCATAGAAAACTCAACGGCTTGACCTGTCCGCACCATTTGGCGATGTTTTTCCTATTGCGGTCCAGTTTTCGGTCGAAAATCTCAAACAGCGAGTAGGGTGACAGGCCCATACGGACATCCGGCCGCTGAGCCCCACTTCCCCAGCCCTAATAGGCCCTAAACCGAGCAAAAATGTTGTCTATGTTGTAAATTTTGAAGCGGGTCATCTACTAGCGGCACGCCAGCCGCCCCGAGAACAGTGCTGCCTTGTTCTGGCTGATCGAATGTGGAACGGTCCCAACAAAATGCCGGACCGGCGATTTCGGCTGCCCAGAAGTCGGAAACAGGCCAAAAGACCACCCCAGAATGGTCCCAAAATGCCTAGAAAACTCGCCCACTTGACCCGTCCGCACCATTTAGCGGTGGTTTTCCATTTTGGGTCCAGTTTCCAGTCAAAAATCTCAAACAGCGGGAGGCGCGACAGGCCCGTACGAACATCCGGCAGCCGAGCCCCACTTCCCCAGCACTGATAGGCCCTAAACCGAGCAAAAATGTTGTCTATTTTGTAAATTTCAAAGCGGGTCATCTACCGGCGGCACGCCAGCCGCCCCGGGAACGACGCTGCCTTGTTCTGGTGGATCGAAAGTGGAACGGCCCCAACAGCACGCCGAATCGACGATTTCGGCTGCCTAGAAGTTGGAAACAGGCCAAAAGACCACCCCAGAATGGTTCTAAAATGCCTAGAAAACTCGTCAGCTTGACCTGTCTGCACCATTTGGCGATGGTTTTCCTGTTTGGGTCCAATTTCCGGTTGAAAATCTCAAACAGCGGGCAGCGAGACAGGCCCGTACGGACATCCGGCAACCGAGCCCCACTTCCCCAGCCCTGATCGGCCCTAAACCGAGCAAAAATGTTGTCTATGTTGTAAATGTTGACGCGAGTCATCTACCGGCGGCACGCCAGCCTCTCCAGGAACGGCGATGCCCTGTTCTGGCGGATCAAAAGTGGAACTGCCCCAACAGCTCGCTGGACCGGCGATTTCGGCTGCGCAGAAATCGGGAATAGGCTAAAAGACCACCCCAGAATGGTCCCAAAATGCTTAGAAAACTCGTCAACTTGACTCATCCGCACCATTTGGCGGGGGTTTTCCTCGTGGGGTCCAGTTTCTGGTCGAAAATCTCGAACAGCAGGCAGCGAGCCAGGCCCATACAGACATCCGGCCGCTGAGCCCCACTTCCCCAGCCTAGATAGTCCCTAAAACGAGCAAAAATGTAGTCTATCTTGTAATTTCGACGTGGGTCATCTACCAGCGGCACGCCAACCGCCATGGGAACGGCGCTGCCCTGTTATGGCGGATTGAAAGCGGAACGGCCCCAACAGCACGCCGAACCGGTGATTTCGGCTGCCCAAAAGTCGGAAACAGGCCAAAACACCATTCCAGAAAGGTCCCGAAATGCCTAGAAAACTCGCAGGCTTGACTCGTTCGCACCATTTGGTGGGGATTTTGCTGTTTGGGTCTAGTTTCTAGTCGAAAATCTCGAACAACGGCTAGCGGGATATGCCCGTACGGACATCCGGCCGCGAAGCCCCACTTCCTCATCCCTGATAGGCCCTCAACCGAGCAAAAATATTGTCTATGCTGTAAATTTCGACGCAGGTCATCTACCAATTGCACGCTAGCTGCCCCGGGAACGCTGCTGCCCTATTATGGCGGATCGAAAGCGGAACGGCTCCAACAGCACGCAAGACCGGTGATTTCGGATGCCCAGAAGTCGGAAATAGGCCAAAAGACCACCCTAGAATGCTCCTGAAATACCTAGAAAACTCACCGGCTTGACTCGTTCGCACCATTTGGCGGGGATTTTGCTGTTTGGGTCTAGTTCTGGTCGAAAATCTCGAACACCGGGCAGCGGGATAGGCCCGTACGGACATCCGACCACCGAGCCCCACTTCCCCAGCTTAGATAGGCCCCAAAACGAGCACAAATGTAGTCTATCTTGTAATTTTGACGTGGGTCATCTACTAGCGGCACGCCAGCCGCCACGGGAACGGCACTGCCCTGTTATGGCGGATCAAAAGTGGAACGGCCCCAACAGCACGCCGGACCGGTGATTTCGGCTGCCCAGAAGTCGGAAACAGGCCAAAACACCACTCTAGAAAGGTCCCGAAATGCCTAGAAAACTCGTCGACTTGACTCGTTAGCATCATTTGGTGGGGATTTTGCTATTTGGGTCTAGTTTCTGGTCGGAAATCTCGAACAGTGGCTAGCGAGATAGGCCCGTAAAGACATCCGGCCGCGAAGCCCCACTTCCTCATCCCTGATAGGCCCTAAACCGAGCAAAAATGTTATATATGTTGTAAATTTCGACGCGGGTCATCTACCGGCTGCACGCCAACTGCCCCGGGAATGCTGCTGCCCTATTCTAGTGGATCGAAAGCATAACGGCTCCAACAGCACGCAGGACCCGTGATTTCAGATGCCCAAAAGTTGAGAATAGGCCAAAAGACTAGCCTAGAACGGTCCCGAAATGCCTAGAAAACACATCCGCTTGACCCGTTCGCACCATTTGGCCAAAATGTTTCTTTTTGGGTTCAGTTTCTAATCGAAAATCTCGAACAGCGGGACTGGCCCGTACAGACATCCGACCGCTGAGCCCCACTTCCCCAGCCCTGATAGGCCCTAAACCGAGCAAAAATGTTGTCTATGTTGTAAATTTCGACGCGGGTCATCTACCGGCGGCACGCTAGCCGCCTCGGGAACGGCGCTGCCCTGTTCTGGCAGATCAAAAGCGGAACGGCCCCAACAGCACGCCGGACTGGTGATTTCGGCTGCCCAGAAGTCCAAAACAGGCCAAAAGACCACCCTAGAATGGTCCTAAAATGTCTAGAAAACTCACCGGCTTGACCCGTTCGCACCATTTGACGGGGATTCTGCTGTTTGGGTCCAGTTTCGGGTCGAAAATCTCGAACAGCGGGCTGCAGGATAGGCCCGTACAGACATCCGGCCGCCGATCCCCACTTCCCCAGCCCATATAGGCCCTAAACCGAGCAAAAATGTTGTCTATTTTGTAAATTTTGACGCGGGTCATCTATCGGCAGCCCGACAGCCACCCTAGGAACGGCACTGCCCTGTTCTAGCGGATCAAAAGCGGAATGGCCCCAACTGCACACCGGACCGGTGATTTCGGCTGTCTAGAAGTCGGAAACAGGCCAAAAGACCACCCCTGAATGGTCCCGAAAGGCCTAGAAAACTCGCCGGCTTGACTCGTTCACACCATTTGGCGGAGACTTTTCTATTTGGGTCCAGTTTCTAGTCAAAAATCTCGAATAGCGAGCAACGGGATAGGCCCGTACGGACATCCGGCCGCCGATCCCCACTTCCCCAGCACTAATAGGCTTGAAACCGAGCAAAAATGTTGTCTATGCTGTAAATTTTGACGCGGTCATCTATCGGCATGCCAGCCATCCCGAGAACGGCGCTGGCCTATTCTGGCAAATCCAAAGCGGAACGGCCCCAACAGCACGCAGGACCGGTGATTTCAGCTGCCCAGAAGTCGGAAACAGGCCAAAAGACCACCCTAGAACGGTCCCGAAATGCCCAGAAAACTCGCCGGCTTGACCCATTCGCACCATTTGGCGAGTATTTTGCTGTATGGGTCCAGTTTCTGGTCGAAAATCTCATACAGCAGGTAGCGGGATAGGCCCGTATGGAGATCCGACCGCTGAGCCCCACTTCCGCAGTCCTGATAGGCCCTAAACCGAGCAAAAATATTGTCTATATTGTAAATTTCGACATAGGTCAACTACCGGCAGCACACCAGCCGCCCCGGGAATAGCACTGCCCTGTTATGGCGGATCAAAAGCGGAACGACCCCAATAGCACGCTGGACCGGTGATTTCGATTCCCCAGAAGTTGGAATCAGGCCAAAAGACCACCCCAAAATAGTCCCGAAATGCCTAAAAAACTCTCCGGCTTGACCCATTCGCACCATTTGGCCGGGATTTTGCCATTTGCGTCTAGTTTCTGGTCGAAAATCTCGAACAGCGAGCAGCGGATAGGCCCGTACGGACATCCGGCGCTGAGCCCCACTTCCCCAGCCTTGATAGGCCCAAAACCGAGCAAAAACATTGTCAATATTGTAAATTTCAACGCGGGTCATCTACCGGCGGCACGCCAATCGCCCCGGGAATGGTGCTACCCTGTTCTGCCGGATCGAAAGCGGAACGGCCCAAAAAGCACGCCGAGCCGGTGATTTTAGCTGCCTAGAAGTTGGAAACAGACCAAAAGATCACCCTAAAATAGTCCCGAAATTCCAAGAAAACTCGCCGGCTTAACCCGTTCGCACCATTTGGCGAGTATTTTGCTATTTGGGTCTAGTTTCTGGTTGAAAATCTCAAACAGCGGGCAGCAGGATAGGCCCGTACGAACATCCGACCGCCGAGCCCCACTTCCGTAGACCTTATATGCCCTCAACCGAGCAAAAATGTTGTCTATGTTGTAAATTTCGACGCGGGTCATCTACCGACGGCACGCCAACCGCCTCGGGAATGGCGCTACCCTTTTCTAGCGGATCGAAAGCGGAACAACCCCAACAGAATGCCGGACCGGTGATTTTGGCTGCCCAGAAGTCGGAAACTGGCCAAAAGACCACCCCAAATTGGTCCCGAAATGCCTAGAAAACTTGCTAGCTTGACCCATTCGCACTATTTGGCGGGGATTTTTCTGTTTGGGTCTACTTTCTGGTCGAAAATCTCAAACAGCGGGCAGCGCAATAGGCCCGTACAGACATCCGACCGCTGAGCCCCACTTCCCTAGCCCTGATAGGCCCTAAACCAATTGAAAATGTTGTCTATATTGTAAATTTCGACGCGGGTCATCTACCGGCGGCATGCCAGTCGCCCCGGGAACGGCGCTACCCTGTTCTGCCGAATCGAAAGCGGAACGGCCCCAACAGCACACCGGACCAGTGATTTCGGCTGCCCAGAAGTCGGAAACAGGCCAAAAGACCACCCAAAAACAGTCCCGACATGCCTAGAAAACTCGCCGGCTTGACCCGTTCCCACCATTTTGCATGGATTTTGCTGTTTGGGTCCAGTTTCTGGTCGAAAATCTCAAACTGTGAGATAGGCCTGTACGGACATCCGGCCGCTGAGCCCCACTTCCCTAGCCCTTTCAGTCCCTAAACCGAGCAAAAATGTTTTCTATGTTGCAAATTTCGACGCGGGTCATCTACCAGCGGCACGCCAGCCACCGAGGGAACTGCCCTGCCCTATTCTGGCGAATCAAAAACGGAACTGCCCCAATAGCACACCAGACCGGTAATTTCGGCTGCCCAGAAATCGGAAACAGGCCAAAAGACCACCCTAGAATGGTCCCAAAATGCCTAGAAAACTCGCCGGCTTGACCCGTTCGCACCATTTTGCGTGGATTTTGCTGTTTGGGTCCACTCTCTGGTCGAAAATCTCAAACAGCGAGATAGACCTATACGGACGTCCGGCCGCTGAGCCCCACTTCCCCAGCCTTGATAGGCCCTAAACCGAGCAAAAATGTTGTCTATGCTGTAAATTTCGACGCAGGTCATCTACCGGTGGCACGCCAGCTGCCCCGGGAATGACGCTGCCCTGTTCTAGCGGATTGACAGTGGAACGGCCCTAACAGCACGCCGAACCGGTGATTTCGACTACCCAGAAGTCAGAAACAACCCAAAAGACTACCCCAAAATGGTCCCAAAATGCCAAGAAAACTCACCGGCTTAACTCGTTCGCATCTTTTGGTGGGGATTTTGCTGTTTGGGTCCAGTTTCTGGTCAAAAATTTGGAACAGCAGGTAGCGGGATAGGCCCGTACGGACATCCGGCCACCGAGCCCTACTTCCCCAACCTTGATAGGCCCTAAATGGAGCAAAAATGTTGTCTACGTTGAAAATTTCGACGCGGGTCATCTACCGGTGGCACGCCAACCGCCCCGGGAATGACGCTGCCCTATTCTGGCGAATCAACAGCAGAACAACCCCAACAGCATGCCGAACTGGTGATTTCGGCTCCTCAGAAGTCGGAAACAGGCCAAAGGACCACCCTAGAATGGTCCCAAAATGCCTAAAAAACTCGCCGACTTGACTCGTTCGCACCATTTGGCGGGAATTTTGCTGTATGGGTCGAGTTTCTAGTCGAAAATCTCGAACAGCGAGATAGGCCCATACGGACATCCGGTCGCCAAGCCCCATTTCCCTAGCCCTGATAGGCCCTCAACTGAGCAAAAATGTTGTCTATGTTGTAAATTTCGACGCGGCTCATCTATCGGCGGCATGCCAGCCGCCCCTGGAACGGCGCTGCCCTGTTCTTGCGGATCGAAAGCGGAACGGCCTTAACAGCACGTCGGACCGGTGATTTCGGCTGCCCAAAAGTTGGAAACATGACAAAAGACCACCCCAGAACGGTCCCGAAATGCCTAGAAAACTCGCCGGTTTGACCCGTTCGCACCACTTGGCGGGGATTTTCCTATTCGAGTCCAGATTCTGGTAGAAAATCTCGAACACCAGGCGGCTAGATAGGCCCATGTGGACATGCGGCCACCGAGCCCCACTTCCCCAGCCCCGATAGGCCCCAAACCGAGCAAAAATGTTGTCCATGTTGTAAATTTCGACGTGGGTCATCTATCGGCGGCTCGCCAGCCACCCCGGGAACAGCGCTGCCTTGTCCTGGCAAGTCGAAAGCAGAATGACCCCAAAAACACGCCGGACCGGTCAGTTCGGCTACCCTAAAGTCGGAAACAAGCCAAAAAGCCACCCCAGGATGGCCCCAAAACGCACAGAAAACTCACCGGCTCGACCCGTTCGCACCACTTGGCGGGGATTTTGCTATTTGGGTCCAGTTTCTAGTCGAAAATCTCGAACAGTGGGTGGCAAGATAGGCCCGTACGGACACCCGGCCGCCGAGCCCCACTTCCCCAGCCCCAATAAGCCCCAAACCGAGCAAAAATGTTGTCTATGTTGAAAATTTCGACGCGGGTCATCTACTAATGGCACGCCAGCCGCCCCGAGAACGTTGCTGCCCTATCCTAGCGAGTCGAAAGCGGAACGACCCCAACAACATGCCGGACCAGTGATTTCGGCTGCCCGGAAGTTGGAAATAGGCCAAAAAGCCACCCCAGGATGGCCCCAAAACACCTAGAAAACACGCCAGCTCGACGCGTTCTCACCACTTTGCGAGGAATTTCCTTTTCGAGACCAGTTTGTGGTCGAAAATCTCGAACAGCAGGCGGCGAGATAGGCCCATACGGACATCCGACCACCGAGCCCCACTTCCCCAGCCCTTGTAGGCCCCAAACCGAGCGAAAATGTTGTCTATGTAGTAAATCTCGACGAGGGTGATCTATCAGCGGCATGCCAGCCGCCTCGGGAATGGCGCTGCCCTGTCCTGGCGAGTCGAAAGTGAGACAACCCCAGCAGCACGCCAAACCAGTGTTTCAGCTGCCGAAAGTCGGAAATAGACCAAAAAGCCACCGCAGGATGCCCCAAAATGCCCAGAAAACTCGCTAGGTCAACCCTTTCGCACCACTTGGCGGGGATTTTCCTGTTCGGGTCCAGTTTCTGGTCGAAAATCTCGAACAGCTGGCGGCGAGATAGGCCCATACGAACATCCTGCCGCCGAGCCCCACTTCCCCAGCCACAATAAGCCCCAAACCGAGTTAAAATGTTGTCTATGTTGTAAATTTCGATGCGGGTCATCTACGGGCGGCACGCCAAACGCCCCGGGAACGGCACTGCCTCATCCTATCGAGTCGAAACGGAATGACCCCAACAGCACGCCAGACCGATGATTTCGGCTGCCCGAAAGTCGGAAACAGGGCAAAAAGCCACACTAGTATGGCCCTAAAACGCTCAGAAAACTCGCCAGCTTGACCCGTTCGCACCACCTAGCTGGGATTTTCCTGTTCGGGTCCAGTTTCTGGTCGAAAATCCCGAACAGCGGGGGGCGAGATGGGCCCGTACAGACATCCGATCGCCGAACCCCACTTCCCCAGCCCCGATAGGCCCCGACCCATGCAAAAATGTTGTCTATGTTGTAAATTTCGATGTAGGTCATCAACCAACAGCACGCCAGCCATCCCAGGAAAGGCGCTACCCTGTCCTGGCGAGTCGAAAGCGAAACAACCCCAATAGCACGCCGGACCGGTGATTTCGGCTGCCCAAAAGTCGGAAACAGGCCAAAAAGCCACCCAAGATGGCCCCTAAACGCTAAGAAAACTCGCCGACTCGACCCGTTCGTAACACTTCGCGGGGATTTTCCTGTTCGGGTCCAGTTTCTGATCGAAAATCTCGAACGGTGGGCGGCGAGATAGGCCCGTACGAAAATCCGGCCGCCAAGCCCCACATCCCCAGCCTTGATAGGCCCCAACCCGTGCAAAAATGTTGTCTATATTGTAAATTTCAACGAGGGTCATCTACCAGCGTCATGCCAGCCATCCCGGGAACGGCGCTGCCCTATCCTGGCAAGTCGAAAGTTGAACGACCCCAACAGCACGCCGGACCGGTGATTTCAGCTGCCCAGAAGTCGGCAACTGGCCAAAAGGCCACCCCAAGATGGCCCCAAAACGCCCAGAAAACGCGCCGACTCGACTAGTTCGCACCACTTGGTGGGGATTTTCCTGTTCGGGTCCAGTTTGTGGTAAAAAATCTCGAACAGTAGGCAGCGAGATAGGCCCGTACGGGCATCCACCCGCCGAGCCCCACTTCCGCAGCCCCGATAGGCCCTAAACCGAGCAAAAATGTTGTCTATGTTGTAAAGTTCAACGCGGGTCATCCACTGGCGGCATGCCAGCCACCTCGGCAACGGCGCTGCCCTGTTCTAGCGAGTCGAAAGCGCAACGACCCCAACAGCACGCCGGACCGGTGATTTAGGCTGCTCGGAAGTCGGAAACAGGCCAAAAGGGCACCCTAGGATGGCCCCAAAACGCCCACAAAACTCGCCGGCTCGACCCGTTCGCACCGTTTGGCGGGGATTTTCCTGTTTGGGTCCAGTTTCTGGTCGAAAATCTTGAACAATGGGCGGTGAGATAGGTGCATACGGGCATCCGGCCGCCGAGCCCCACTTCCCCAGCCCCGATAGGCCCCAAACCGAGCAAAAATATTGTCTATGTTGTAAATTTCGATGCGGGTCATCCACCGGCGGCACGACAGCTGCGTCGGGAACGGCGCTGCCCTGTCCTAGCGAGTCGAAAGCGGAATGACCCCAACAGCACGCCGGACCAGTGATTTCAGCTGCCCAGAAGTCGGAAACAGGCCAAAAAGCCACCCCAGGATGGCCCCAAAACGCCCACAAAACTCACAGGCTTGACTCGTATGCACCGATTGGCAGGGATTTTCCTATTCGGGTCCAGTTTCCAATCGAAAATCTCAAATAGCGAGCGGTGAGATAGGCCCGTATGGGCATCCGGCTGCGGAGCCCCACTTCCCCAGCCCCGATAGGCCCCAAACCCAGCAAAAATGTTGGTTATGTTGTAAAATTCGACACAGGTCGTCTGCTGGCGGCTCGCCGGCTACCCCGGGAATGGCGCTGCCCTGTCCTAGCGAATTGAAAGCGAAACGGCCCCAACAGCACGCCAGACAGATGATTTTGGTTGCCCAAAAGTTGGAGAATAGGCAAAAAACCGCCGTAGAATAGCCCCAAAATGCCCAGAAAACTCGTTGGTTTGACCCATTCGCACCACTTGGCCAGGATTTTCCTGTTTGGATCGAGTTTATGGTCAAAAATCTCGAATAGCGGACGGAAAGATTCACCCGTACGAACATCTAGCCGCCGAGTCCCACTTCCCAAGCCCTGATAGGCCCCAAACCTAGCAAAAATGTTGGCTATGTTATAAAATTCGACACGGGTCATCTGCTGGCGACTCGCCGGCTGCCCCAGGAATGGCGCTGCCCTGTCTTGGTGAATCGAAAGCGGAATGGCCCCAACAGCACGCCAGACCGAGTATTTTGGCTGTCCAGAAGTCTGAGAACAGGCAAAAAACCGCCGTAGAACGATCTCAAAATGCCTAGAAAACTCACCGGTTTGACCCGTTCGCACTACCTGGCAAGGATTTTCTTGTTTGGATCTAGTTTCTAATCGAAAATCTCGAACAGCGGACGGAAAGATAGGCCCATATGGACATCTGGTTGTGAGCCCCACTTCCCCAGCCCTGATAGGCCCCAAACCGAGCAAAAATGCTGGCTATGTTGTAAATTTCGACGCGGGTCATCTGCTGGCTGCTCGCCGGCTATCCCGGGAATGGCACTGCCTTGTCCTAGTGAATAGAAAGCAAAACGGCCCCAACAACATACCAGACCGATGATTTTGGCTGTCCAGAAGTCGGAGAACAGGCAAAAAACCACCGTAGAACGGTCCCAAAATGTCCAGAAAACTCGCTGGGTTGACCCGTTCACACCACCTGGCGAGGATTTTCCTGTTTGCATCTAATTTATGGTCGAAAATCTCGAACAGCGGATGGAAAGATAAGCCCGTACAGATATTTAGCCGCCGAGCCCCACTTCCCCAGCCTTGATAGGCCCCAAACCGAACAAAAATGTTGGCTATGTTGTAAAATTCGACACAGGTCGTCTGCTGGCGTCTCGCCGGCTGCCCCGGGAATGGCGCAGCCCTGTCCTAGCAAATCGAAAGGGGAACGGCCCCAACAACACGCCAGGCAGATGATTTTGGCTACCCAAAAGTTGGAGAACAGGCAAAAAACCGCCGTATAACGGTCCCAAAATGCCTAGAAAACTCGCCGATTTCACCCGTTCGCACCACCTGGTGAGGATTTTCCTGTTTGGATTTAGTTTCTAGTTGAGAATCTCGAACAGCGGATGGAAAGATAGGCACGTACAGACATCTGGCCGACGAGCCCCACTTCCCCAGCCCTAATAGGTGCCAAACCGAGCAAAAATGCTGGCTATGTTGCAAATTTCGACGCGGGTCATCTGCTGGCTGCTCGCCGGCCGCCTCAGGAATAGCATTGCCCTGTCCTGGCGAATCGAAAGTGGAACGGCCCCAACAGCACGCCAGACAGATGATTTTGGCTGCCCAAAAGTTGGAGAACAGGCAAAAAACCGCTGTAGAACGGTCCCAAAATGCCAAGAAAACTCGCCGGTCTGACCCGTTCGCACCACCTGGCAAGGATTTTCCTGTTTGGATCTAGTTTCTGGTTGAAAATCTCGAACAGCGGACGGAAAGATAGGCCCGTACGGACATCTGGCCGCCGAGCCCTACTTCCCTAGCCCTAATAGGCGCCAAACCGAGCAAAAATGCTGGCTATGTTGCAAATTTCGACGTGGGTCATCTGCTGGCTGCTCGCTGGCATCCTTGGGAATAGCATTGCCCTGTCCTGGCGAATTGAAAGCGGAACGGCCCCAACAGCACGCTAGACCGATGATTTTGGTTGCCCAAAAGTCGAAGAATAGGCAAAAACCGCCGTAGAACGGTCCCAAAATGTCAAGAAAACTCGCCGATTTTACCTATTCGCACCACCTGGCGAGGATTTTTTAGTTTGGATCCAGTTTCTGATCGAAAATCTCGAACATCGGATAGAAAGATAGGCCCGTACGGACATCTGGCCGCCGATCCCACTTTCCCAGCCCTGATAGACCCCAAACCGAGCAAACATGCTGGCTATATTGTAAATTTCGACATGGGTCATTTGCTAGCGGCTCGCCGGCTGCCCCGAGAATGGCGCTTTCCTATCCTGGCGAACCGACAGCGGAATGGCCCCAACAACACACCAGACCGATGATTTTGGCTCCCCAGAAGTCGGAGAACAGGCAAAAAACCGCCGTAGAACAGTCCCAAAATGCCCAAAAAACTCGCCGGTCTAACCCGTTCGCACCACCAGGCTAGGATTTTCATGTATGGATCCAGTTTCTAGTCGAAAATCTCGAACAACTGACAGAAAGATAGGCCCATACGGACATCTGTTCGCCTAGCCCAACTTCCCTAGCCTTGGTAGGCCCCTAACCGAGCAAAAATGTTGGCAATGTTTTAAATTTCGACGCGGGTCATCTGCTGGCGGCTAGCCTGCTGCCCCGGGAATGGCGCTGCCCTGTCCTGTCGAATCGAAAGCGAAACGGCCCCAACAGCACGCCAGACCGATGATTTTGGCTGACTAGAAGTCGAAGAATAGGCAAAAAACCACCGTAAAATAGTCCCAAAATGCCCAGAAAACTCGTCAGTTTGACCCGTTCGCACCACTTGGCAAGGATTTTCCTGTTTGGATCCAGTTTCTAATCGAAAATCTCAAACAGCGAAAAGAAGGATAGGCCCGTACGGACATCTGGCCGCCGAGCCCCACTTCCCCAGCCTTGATAGGCCCCAAACCGAGTGCTAGCTATGTTGTAAATTTCAACGCAGGTCCTCTACTGGCGGCTCACCAGCTGCCCCGGCAATGGCGCTGCCCTGTCCTAGCGAATCGAAAGCGGAACGGCCCAAACAACACGCCAGACCGATGATTTTGGCTAACCAGAAGTCGGAGAACAAGAAAAAAACCACCCTAGAACGGTCCCAAAATGCCTAGCAAACTCGTCGGTTTGACCCGTTCGCACCACCTGGCGAGGATTTTCCTATTTGGATCCAGTTTCTAGTCGAACATCTCGAACAATGAAATGAAAGATAGGCCCGTACGGACAACTGACCGCCGACCCCACTTGCCCAGCCCTAATAGGCTCCAAACCGAGCAAAAATGTTGGCTATGTTGTATAATTCTGTAGGTCGTCTACTAGCGGCTCGCCGGCTACCCTGAGAATGGCGCTGCCCAGTCCTGGCGAATCGAAAGCGGAACGGCCCCAACAACACACCAGACCAAGTATTTTGGCTCCTAGAAAGTCGGAGAATAAGCAAAAAACAACCCTAGAACGATCCCAAAATGCCTAGAAAACTCGCCGATTTGACCCGTTCGCACCACCTGGCGAGGTTTTTCCTGTTTGGATCCAGTTTCTAGTCAAAAATCTTGAACAGGGGACAGAAAGATAGGCCCGTACGGACATCTGGCCGCCAAGCCCCACTTCCCCAGCCCTTATAGGCCCCAAACTAAGCAAAAATGCTGGCTATGTTGCAAATTTCGATGCGGGTCATCTGTTGGCTGCTCGTCGGCTGCCCCGGGAATGGCACTGTCCTGTCCTAGTGAATCAAAAGTAGAACGACCCCAATAGCACACCAAACCGATGATTTTGGCTGCCCAGAAGTCGGAAAACATGCAAAAAACCACCCTAGAACGGTCCTATAATGCCTAGAAAACTCGCCGGTTTGACCCGTTCGCACCACTTTCTGAGAATTTTCCTGTTTGGATCTAGTGTCTAGTCGACAATCTCGAACAACAGACATAAAGATAGGCCCGTACAGACATCTGGCCGCCGAGCCCCAATTCCCCAACCCTAATAGGCCCCAAACCGAGCAAAAATGTTGGCTATATTGTAAAATTCGACACGGGTCGTCTGCTGGCAGCTCGCCGGCTGCCCCGGGAATGGCGCTGCCCTGTCCTGGCGAATCGAAACTGGAACGGCCCCAAGAGCACGCCAAACCGATAATTTTGGCTATCCCGAAGTTGGAGAACAGGCAAAAAACCGTCGTAGAACGGTCCCAAAATGCCTAGAAAACTCGCCGGTTTGACCCGTTCGCACCACCTGGCGAGGATTTTACTATTTGGATCTAGTTTCTGGTGGAAAATCTCGAACAGCGGACAGAAAGATAGGCCCGTACGGACATCTGGCTGCCGAGCCCCACTTCCCCAGCCCTGATAGGCCCCAAATCAAGCAAAAATACTGGCTATGTTGCAAATTTCGATGCGGGTCATCTGCTGGCTGCTTGCCAGCTGCCCCGGGAATAGCACTGCCCTGTCCTGGCGAATCGAAAGCAGAACAGCCCCAACAACATGCCAGACTAATGATTTTGGCTGCCCAGAAGTCGAAGAACAGGCAAAAAACCGCCGTAGAACGGTCCCAAAATGCCAAGAAAACTCGCCGGTTTGACCCGTTCGCACCACCTGCCGAGGATTTTCCTATTTGGATCCAGTTTCTGATCGAAAATCTCGAACAGCGGACAGAAAGATAGGCCCGTACGGACATCTGGCCGTCGAGCCCCACTTTCCCAGCCTTAATAGGCCCCAAACCGAGAAAAAATGCTGGCTATATTGTAAATTTAGACGCGGGTCATCTGTTGGCGGCTCGCCAGTTGCCCCGGGAACGGCGCTGCCTTGTCCTGGCATATCGACAGCGGAACAGCCCCAACGGCACGCCAGACCAATGATTTTGGCTATCCAGAAGTCGGAGAACAAGCAAAAAACTGCCGTAGAACGGTCCTAAAATGCCCAAAAAACTTGCCGGTTTAACCCATTCGCACCACCTGGCAAGGATTTTCCTGTTTGGATCCAATTTCTGGTCGAAAATCTCGAACAACGGATGAAAAGATAGGCCCGTACGAACATCTGGCCGCCGAGCCCCACTTCCCCAACCTTGATAGGCCCCAAACCAAGCAAAAATGTTGGCTATGTTGTAAATTTCGACGTGGGTCATCTGCTGGTTGCCCCGGGAATCGAACTGCCATGTCCTGGCTAAGCGAAAGCGGAATGGCCCCAACAGCACGCTAGACCGATGATTTTGGCTGACCAGAAGTCGGAGAACAGGCAAAAAACCACCCTAGAATGGTCCCAAAATGCCTAGAAAACACGCCGGTTTGACCCGTTCGCACCACCTGGCGAGTATTTTCCTGTTTGGATCCAGTTTCTGGTCGAAAATCTCGAACAGCGGATAGAAAGATAGGCCCGTACGAATATCTGGCTGCCGAGCCCCACTTCCCCAGCCCTGATAGGCCCCAAACCGAGCAAAATTGCTAGTTATGTTGTAAATTTCAACGTGGGTCCTCTGCTGGCGGCTTGCCAGCTGCCCTAGCAATGGCGCTGCCCTATTCTCTCGAATCGAAAGCGGAACGGCCCAAACAACACGCCAGACCGATGATTTTGGCTGCCCAGAATTCAAAAAACAGGCAAAAAATCACCTTAGAATGGCCGCAAAATGCCTAGAAAACTCGCCGGTTTGACCCGCTCGCACCATTTGCCGGGGATTTTCCTGTTTGGATCCAGTTTCTGGTCGAAAATCTCGAACAACAAACAGAAAGATGGGCCTGTACGAACATCTGGCCGCCGAGCCCCACTTCCCCAGCCCTGATAGGCCCCGAACCGAGCAAAAATGTTGGCTATGTTGTAAATTTCGACGCGAGTCATCTGCTGGCGGCTCGTCGGCTGCCTCGGGAATGGCGCTGCCCTGTTCTGGCAAATTGAAAGCAGAACGACCCCAATAGCACGCTAGACCGGTGATTTTGGCTACCCGGAAGTCAGAAAACAAGCAAAAAACCACCCTAGAATGGCCCCAAAATGCCTAGAAAACTCGCCGGTTTGACCCGCTCGCACCATTTGCCGGGAATTTTCCCGTTTGGATCCAGTTTTTGGTCGAAAATCTTGAACAACGAACAAAAAGATGGGCCGGTACGGACATCTGGCCGCCGAGCCTCACTAGGCCCCGAACCGAGCAAAAATGCTAGCTATGTTGTAAATTTTGACGCGGGTCATCTACTGGCAGCTCGCCAGCTACCCCGGAAATGGCACTGCCCTGTTCTGGCGAATTGAAAGCGGAACAACCCCAACAGCTTGCCAAACCAATGATTTCGGCCACCCAGAAGTCGGAAAACAAGCAGAAAACCACCCTGGATTGGTCCCAAAATGTCTAGAAAACTCGCCGGTTTGACCTGTTCGCACCACCTGGCAAGGATTTTCCGTTTGGATCTAGTTTCTAGTCGAAAATCTCAAATAGTGGACAGGGATATAAGCCCGTACGAACATCTAGCCGTCGAGCCCCACTTCCCCAACCGCGATAGGCCCCAAACCGAGCAAAAAACTTGCAAGTTTGACCAGTTCTCGCCATTTGCCAGGATTTGTCGGTTATGATCCAATTTCTATGCGAAAATGTTGAACAACCGACACAAAGATCGGCCCGAATGAACATCTGGTCTCCAAGCCCTACTTACCTAGCCTTGAATGGCCCTAAACCGAGGAAAAAAGTGGTGTATGTTGTAAATTTCGATGCGTGCCATCTCCTGACTATTCAGTAGCTGTCGCGGGAATGGCATTGCCTTGTTCTCGCAGAGGGAATGCAGAACTACCCCAACAGGACACTTGACCGATGATTTTGGCCTGCCAAAATTCGAAAACAGCCAAAAAACCACCCTTGAATGCTCCCAAAACGCCTTGAAAACTCGCCGGTTTGACCCGTTCTCGCAAATTGCCGGGGATTTGTCGGTTTGAATACAGTTCATGGATGAAAATCTTGACCAACCGACACAAAGATCGACCCGAACGGACATTTGGCCACCGAACCCCACTTACCTAGCCTGGATAGGCCCTAAACCGAGCAAAAAAGTAGGGAATGTTGTAAATTTTGACACGGGCCATCTCCTGGCGGTTCGCCAGCTGCCACAGGAACGTTGTCCCCTTGTTCTCACGAATGGAAAGAAAAACAACCCCAATAGGATGCTAGACCAATGAATTTGGCCGCCCAGAATTCGGAAACAGCCAAAACACCACCATAGAATGCTCGCAAAACGCCCAAAAAAACTCGCCAGTTTCACCCATTCTCGCCATTTACCGGAGATTTGTCAGTTTGGATCAAGTTTATGGTCGAAAATATTGAACAATCGACACAAAGATCGGCCCGAACAGATATCTGGCCACCGAGCCTCATTTACCTAGCCTTGATAGGCCCTAAACCGAGCAAAAAAGTGGGATATGTTGTAAATTTCGACGCAGGCCATCTCCTGGCGGTTCGCCAGCTGTCCCAAGAATGGCATCGCCTTGTTCTCACGAACGGAAAGAAGAACGACCCCGACGGGACGCCTAACCGATGATTTTGGTCGCCCAGAATTCGAAAACAACCAAAAAACCACCATAGAATACTCCCAAAAGGCCCTCAAAACTCGCCAGTTTGACCCATTCTCACCATTTGTCGGGGATTTGCCAGTTTGGATCCAATTTATGATCAAAAATCTTGAACAACCAACACAAAGATTGGCCTGAACGGACATCTGGCCATCAAGCCCCACCTACCTAGCCTTGATAGGCCCTAAACCGAGCAAAAAAGTAGGGTATGTTGTAAATTTCGACGTGGGACATCTCTTGGCGGTTCGCCAATAGTCACAGGAATGGCATCGCCTTGTTCTTGCGAATGGAAAGCAGAACGACCCTGACAGGACGCCTAACCAATGATTTTGGCCGGCTAAAATTCAGAAACAGCCAAAAAACCACTATAGAATACTCCCAAACCGCCCAAAAAAACTCGCTAGTTTCACCGGTTCTCGCCATTTCCCAGGGATTTGTCGGTTTGGATCTAGTTTATGGTTGAAAATCTTGAAGAACCTACACAAAGATCGACCCGAACGAACACCTGGCCACCGAGCCCCACTTACCTAGCCTTGATAGGCCCTAAACCGAGCAAAAAAGTGGGGTATGTTGTAAATTTCGATGCGACCCATTTCCTGCAAGCTCAGCAGCTGCCACGAGAATGGCATCGCCCTGTTCTCACGAATGGAAACTAGAATGACCCTGACAGGATGGCAAACCAATAATTTTGGCCGCCCAGAATTCGAAAATAGCCAAAAGACAACCCTAGAATACACCCAAAATGCCCAAAAAACTCGCTGATTTGACCATTTGTGCCATTTGCGGGGGATTTGTAAGTTTGGATCCAGTTTATGGTCGAAACTCTTGAATAACTGACACAAAGATCGGCCTGAACGAACATCTGACCACCTAGCCCCACTTACCTAGCCCTGATAGGCCCTAAATCGAGCAAAAAAAGTGGGGTATATTGTAAATTTCGATGCGGGCCATCTCCTGGCGGTTCGCTAGCTGCCGCGGGAATTACGTCACCCTATTCTCGTGAATGGAAAGATGAACGACCCCGACAAGACTCTAGACCGATGAATTTGGTTGCCTAGAATTCGAAAACAGCTAAAAAACCACCCTACAATGCTCCCAAAACACCTAGAAAACAAGCCAGTTTGACCCATTCTCACCATTTACTAGGGATTTGTCCGTTTGGATCTAGTTTATGGTCGAAAATTTTGAATAACCGACACAAAGTTCTGTCTGAACGGACATCTGGCCACCGAGCCCCACTTACCTAGCCCTGATAGGTCCTAAACCGAGCAAAAAATTGGGGCATGTTGTAAATTTCGACGTAGGCCATCTCCTAGCAGTTCGCCAGCTGCCGCGGGAATGGCATCACCCTGTTCTCACGAATCGAAACCAGAATGACCCCGATAGGATGCTAGACCGTTGAATTTGGCTGCCTAGAATTCAAAAACAGCCAAAAAACAACCATAGAATGCTCCCAAAATGCCTAAAAAATTCACCAATTTCACCCATTCTCCCCATTTACCGAGGATTTATCAGTTTGGATCAAGTTTATGGTCAAAAATCTTGAACAACCGACACAAAGATCGGCCCGAACAGATATCTGGCCACCGAGCCCCACTTACCTAGTCCTGATAGGCCCTAAATCGAGCAAAAAAGTGGGGTATGTTGTAAATTTCGACATGGGCCATCTCCAAACGGTTTGCCAACTGCCGCGGGAATGGCGTCGCTGTGTTCTCATGAATGGAAACTAGAACGACCCCGACAGGATGCTAGACCGATGAATTTGGCCACCCAGAATTCGAAAACAGCCAAAAAACCACCATAGAATGCTCCCAAAACGCCCAAAAAACTCATCGGTTTCACCCGTTCTCGCACTTACCAGGGATTTGTTGATTTGGATTAAGTTTATGGTTGAAAATCTTGAACAACCGACACAAAGATCGGCCCGAACAGATATCTGGCCACCGAGCCCCACTTACCTAGCCCTAATAGGCCCTAAACCGAGCAAAAAAGTGGGGTATGTTGTAAATTTCGAAGCGGGCCATCACCTAGCGGTTTGCCGGCTGCAGCGGGAATGGCGTCGCCCTGTTCTTACGAATGGAAAGCATAACAACCCCAATAGGATGCCAGACCAATGATTTTGGCCACCCATAATTCGAAAACAACCAAAAAACCACCATAGAATGCTCTTTAACCCGTTCGCGCCATTTACCGGGGATTTGTCAGTTTAGATCTAGTTTATGATCGAAAATCTTGAACAACCGACATAAAGATCGGCCCAAACGGACATCTGGCCGCCGAGCCCCACTTACCTAGTCCTAATAGGTCCTAAACCAAGCAAAAAAGTAGGGTATGTTGTAAATTTTGATGTAGACCATCTCCTGGCGGTTTGCCAGCTATCGTGAGAGTGGCATCTCCTTGTTCTCAACAGGACACCTAACTGATCATTTTGGCCGCCCAGAATTCGAAAACAGCCAAAAAACCACCATAAAATGCTCCCAAAATACCCTCAGAACT
This sequence comes from Corymbia citriodora subsp. variegata, assembly GCA_014858505.1. NCBI lineage: Eukaryota > Viridiplantae > Streptophyta > Magnoliopsida > Myrtales > Myrtaceae > Corymbia > Corymbia citriodora. Next base: position 20,260,226 of record CM026420.1, on the reverse strand, counting down.
CGTCGATTGACCCGTTCGTGCCATTTGTCGATGATTTGCCGGTTTGGATCCAGTTTATGGTCAAAAATCTTAAACAACCGACACAAAGATTGGCCAGAACAGACATCTGATTGCCTAGCCCCGACAGGCCCTAAACCGAGCAAAAAAGTGGGGTATGTTGTAAATTTCGACGCGGGCCATCTCCTGGCGGTTCGCCAGCAACCGCCGGAATGGCGTCACCTTGTTCTTACGAATGGAAAGCAGATCAACCCTCACACTATGCGAGACTGATGATTTTGGCCTCCCAGAATTCGAAAACTACCAAAATACCACCCTAGAATGCTCAAAAAACGCCCAAAAAACTCGTCGGTTTGACCCGTTTTCGCCCTTTCCCAGGGATTTGGCGGTGTGGATCAAGTTTATGGTCGAAAATCTTGAACAATCGACACAAAGATCGGCCCGAACAGACATCTTACTACCTAGCCCCACTTACCTAGCCCTAACAGGCCCTAAACCAAGCAAAAAAGTGGGCTATGTTGTAAATTTCGACACAGGCCACCTCTGGGCGGTTCACCAGCTACCACCGGAATGGCATCACCCTGTTCTCGTGAATGGGAGTAGTACGACCCCAACAGGACGCCAGACCGATGATTTTGGCCGCCTAGAATTCGAAAACAAACAAAAAACCACCCTAGAATGCTCCAAAAACGCCCAAAAAATTCACCGGTTTGACTCGTTCTCACCATTTAACGGGGGTTTGTTGGCTTGGATCCAATTTATGGTCGAAAATCTTGAACAACCAACACAAAGATTGGCCCGAACAGACATCTGGCCCCCGAGCCCCACTTACTTAGCCCTAATAGACCCTAAACCGAGCAAAAAAGTGGGATATGTTGTAAATTTCGACGCAAGCCATCTCCTGGCAGTTCGCCAGCTGTCCCGAGAATGGCATCGCCTTGTTCTCACGAATGGAAAGTAGAATGACCCCAACAGGACGCCTAACCGATGATTTTGGCCACCTATAATTCAAAAACAACCAAAAAACCACCCTAGAATGCTCCCAAAACGCCCAAAAAACTCGTCAGTTTGACTAGTTCTCGCCATTTACCGGGGATTTGTCGATTTGGATCCAGTTTATGGTCGAAAATCTTGAATAACCGACACAAAGATCGGCTCGAACGGACATCTGGCCGCCTAACCCCACTTACCTAGCCCCGACAGGCCCTAAACCGAGCAAAAAAGTGGGGTATGTTGTAAATTTCAACGCGGGCCATCTCCTGGCGGTTCGCTAGCAGCCGCCAAAATGGTGTCGCCCTGTTCTTGCGAATGGAAAGTAGACCGACCCGGACACTACGCCAAACTGATGATTTTCACCGCCTAGAATTCGAAAACAACCAAAAAACCACCCTAGAATGCTCCCAAAACGCACAAAAAACTCGCCAGTCTGACCCGTTCTCGCCATTTACCGGGGATTTGTCAATGTGGATCCAGTTTGTGGTTGAAAATCTTGAACAACCGACACAAAGATCGGCCCGAACAGACATCTGGCCGCATAGCCACATTTACCTAGCCTTGACAGGCCCTAAATTGAGCAAAAAAGTGGGGTATATTGTAAATTTCGACGCGGGCCACCTCTAAGCGGTTCACCAGCTACCGCCGGAATGGCATCACCCTGTTCTCGTGAATGGAAAGCCGAACGACCCCGACAGGACACTAGACCAATGATTTTGGTCGCCCAGAATTCGAAAACAGCCAAAAAACCACCCTAGAATGCTCCAAAAATTGCCCAAAAAACTCACCGGTTTCACCTGTCTCACCATTTAATAGGGGTTTATTGGTTTGGATCTAGTTTATGGTCGAAAATCTTGAACAACCGACACAAAGATCAGCCTGAACGGACATCTGGCCGTCAAGCCCCACTTACCTAGCCCTGATAGGCCCTAAACCGAGCAAAAAAGTGGGATATGTTGTAAATTTCAACGCTGGCCATCTCCTAGCGATTTGCCAGCTGTCCCGAGAATAGTATCGCCTTGTTCTCGCGAATGGAAAGTAGAATGACCCCAACAAAATGCCTAACCGATGATTTTGGCCGCCCAGAATTCGAAAACAGCCAAAAACCCACCCTAGAATGCTCCCAAAACGCCCTCAAAACTTGCAAGTTTGACCCGTTCGCACCATTTGCCGGGGATTTGTCTATTTGGATCCATTTTATGGTCAAAAATCTTGAATAACTGACATAAAGACCTGCCCGAACAGACATCTGGCCACTGAGCCCCATTTACCTAGCCCTGACAGGCCCTAAACCGAGCAAAAAAGTGGGGTATGTTGTAAATTTCGACGTGAGCCATCTCTTGGCGGATCACCAGCTGTCGCGGGAATGGCATTGCCTTGTTCTCACGAATGGAAAGCAGAATGACCCCAATAGGACACCTAGCTGATGATTTTGGCCACCTAGAATTCGAAAACAGCCAAAAAAGCACCACAGAATGCTCCCAAAACGCCCTCAAACTCGCCGGTTTGACCCGTTCGCGCCATTTGCCAAGGATTTGTCAGTTTGGATCTAGTTTATGGTCGAAAATCTTGAACAACCGACATAAAGATTGGCCCGAACGGACATCTGGCCGCCGAGCCCCACTTACCTAGCCCTGATAGGCCCTAAACCGAGCAAAAAAGTGGGGTATATTGTAAATTTCAACACGGGCCATCTACTGGCGGTTCGCCAGTTGTCCCGGGAATGGCATCGCCTTGTTCTTGCAAATGGAAAGTAGGACAACCCCGGCAAGACACCAAACCGATGATTTTGGCCGCCCAGAATTCGAAAACAACGAAAAAACCACCATAGAATGCTGCCAAAACGCCCTCAAAACTCGCCGGTTTGACCCATTCTCACCATTTGCCGAGGATTTGCCAGTTTGAATCCAGTTTATGGTTGAAAATCTTGAACAACCAACACAAAGATTGGCCTGAACAGACATCTAGCCGCCGAGCCCCGCTTACCTAGCCCTGATAGGCCCTAAACCAAGCAAAAAAGTGGGGTATGTTGTAAATTTCGACGTGGGACATCTCTTGGTGGTTCGCCAGTTGTCGTGGGAATGGCATCGCCTTGTTCTCGCGAATGGAAAGCAGAACGACCCCGACAGGACGCCTAACCAATGATTTTGGCCACCCAGAATTGGAAAATAGCCGAAAAACCACCCTAAAATGCTCTCAAAACACCCAAAAAACTCACCGGTTTGACCTGTTCTTGCCATTTACCGGGGATTTGTCGGTTTGGATCCAATTTATGGTCAAAAATCTTGAACAACCAACACAAAGATTGGCCCGAACGGACATCTGGCCGCCGAGCCCCACTTACCTAGCCCTGATAGGCCCTAAACCGAGCAAAAAAGTGGGGTATGCTGTAAATTTCAACGTGGGCCATCTCCTGGCGGTTCGCCAGCTATCGCGGGAATGGCATCGCCTTGTTCTCACGAATGGAAAGCAGAACGACCCCGACAGGATTCCTAACCGATGATTTTGGCCACCCAGAATTGGAAAATAGCCGAAAACCACCCTAGAATGCTCTCAAAACACCCAAAAAACTCACCGGTTTGACCCGTTCTTGCCATTTACCGGGAATATGTCGGTTTGGATCCAATTTATGGTCAAAAATCTTGAACAACCAACACAAAGATCGGCCCGAATGAACATCTGGCCACCGAGCCCCACTTACCTAGCCCTGATAGGCCCTAAACCGAGCAAAAAAGTGGGGTATGCTGTAAATTTCATTGTGGGCCATCTCCTGGTGGTTCGCTAGCTATCGTGGGAATGGCATTGCCTTGTTCTCGCGAATGGAAAGTAGAACGACCCTAACAGAACGCCTAACCGATGATTTTGGCCGCCGAAAATTCGAAAACAACCAAAAAACCACCATAGAATGCTCCCAAAACGCCCTCAAAACTCGCCAGTTTGATCCGTTCGCGCCATTTGCTGGGATTTGCCGGTTTGGATCCAGTTTATGGTCGAAAATCTTGAACAAACAACACAAAGATCGGCCTGAACGGACATCTGGAATCCTAGCTCTAACAGGCCCTAAACCGAGCAAAAAAGTGGGGTATGTTGTAAATTTTGACGCGGGTCATCTCTTGGCAGATCGCCAACTATCGTGGGAATGGCATCGCCTTGTTCTCGCGAATGGAAAGCAAAACGACCCCGACAGGATGTCTAATCGATGATTTTGGCCCCCCAAAATTCAAAAACAGCCAAAAAAACACCACAGAATGCTCCTAAAATGCACTCAAAACTCGCCGGTTTGACTCGTTCGTGCCATTTGCCGGGGATTTGCCGGTTTGGATCCAGTTTATGGACGATAATCTTGAACAATCGACACAATGATCGGCCCGAAAGGACATCTAGCTGCCTAGAAAACTCGCCAGTTTTCCTTGCATAGTTCTCGTGAATCGGAAGCGAAATGACCCCGAAAGAACGCCGGACCGGCAACCAAGGCCACCCTAAAGCTTGACCCAGTCGAAAACCGCTTAGATTCCCTCTGGAAACACCTTGAAACTTGCTCGTTTGAGCCATTCATTCCATTTTCCGAAGATTTGCCAGCTTGGATCCTATTTATGGGGCAAAATCTCGACTGACCGATCGAAAGACCGGCCCCAATGGAAATGGGGCAACCAAACTAGATTGCCGCAGGTCTCATAGGCTAGAAACTAAGTAAAATTGGGGGGGATGTTGTAAATTTCGATGCGGGCCATTTCCTAGCGGTTCGCCAACTGCCGCAATGTTTTCCTTAGATAGTTCTCATGAATCGGAAGCGAAATGACCTCGAAAGAACACCAGACCGACAATCGATGCTGCCCTAAAGCTTGACCTAGTCAAAAACCGCTTAGATTCCCTCTAGAAACACCTTGAAACTTGCTGGTTTGAGCCATTCATTCCATTTTCCGGAGATTTGCCGGCTTGGATGCCTTTTATGGGTCGAAATGTCGACCGACTGATAGAAAGACCGGCCCCAACGTACTTGGGGCAACCGAGCCTGACTACCCTAGGTCTCATAGGTCATAAACTGAGTAAAATTGGGGGGGATGTTGTCAATTTCGACGCAGGCCATTTTCCCGGCAATTCGCCAGCTGCCACGATGTTTTCCTCGGACAGTTCTTGAGAATCAAAAGCGAAATGACCTCGAAAGGACGCCGGACCAGCAATCAAGGCCGCCCTAAAGCTTGACCCAATCAAAAACCGCATAGATTCCCTCTAGAAACACCTTGAAACTTGTTGGTTTGAGCCATTCATTCCATTTTCTGGAGATTTGCCGGCTTGGATCCTATTAATGGGCTGATATCTTGACCAACCGATAGAAAGATCAGCCCCAATGAAAATGGGGCAACCGAGCCTGACTGCCCCAGGTCTCACTGGCCACAAACTGAGTAAAAATAGGGGGATGTTGTAAATTTCGACACAAGCCATTTCCAAGCGGTTCGCCAGCTGCTGTGGGGTTTGCCTCAAACAGTTCTACCAAATCGGAAGCAGAATGACCACGAAAGGACGCTGGACCGGCCATCGGGGTCGCCCTGAAGCTTGACCCAGTCAAAAATCGCTTATATTCCCTCTAAAAACACTTTGAAACTTGCTGGTTTGAGCCATTCATTCCATTTTCTGGAGATTAGTCGGCTTGGATGTTTTGTATGGGCCAAAATCTCGACCAACCGATAGAAAGATCGGCCCCAAAGGACAGGGGGCAACTAAGCCTTACTACCCTAGGTCTCACAGGCCAGAAACTGAATAATAATGGGGAGGATGTTGTAAATTTTGGCGTGAGCCATTTCCCGGCGGTTTGCCCGCTGCCGTGAGGTTTGCCTCGAATAGTTCTACCAAAACGAAAGAGGAATGACCACAAAAGGACGCCGGACCAGCAGCCGGGGCCACCTTGAAGCTTGATCCAGTGAAAAACCACCTAGATTTCCTCTAGAAACACCTTGAAACTTGCTAGTTTGAGCCATTCATTTCATTTTCCAGAGATTTGCCTACTTGGATCCTATTTATGGGGTGAAATCTTGACCGACCGATAGAAAGACCAGCCCCAAATGGACATGGGGCAACTGAGCATGGCTGCCCCAGGTCTCACAGGCCTAAAACTGAGTAAAAATTGGGGGGGGGGGATGTTGTAAATTTCGAAGCGGGCCATTTCCCAACGGTTCGCCAGCTACCGCGAGGTTTGCCTCGGACAGTTCTACCAAACCGAAAGAGGAATGACCATGAAAGGACGCCGGACCAGCAATTGGGGCTGCCCTGAAGCTTGATCCAGTCAAAAACCACCTTGATTCCCTCTAAAAACACCTTGAAACTTGCTGGTTTGAGCCATTCATTTCATTTTTCCAGAGATTTGCTGGCTTGGATCCTATTTATGGGCCGAAATCTCGACCAACCGATAGAAAGACCGGCCCTAACGGACTTGGGGCAACCGAGCCTGACTATCCCAAGTCTCACAGGCCAGAAATTGATTAAAAATAGGGGGGATGTTGTAGATTTCGACGCAGGCCATTTCTTGGTGGTTCGCCAGCTGCCGCGGGGTTTGCCTTAGATAGTTCTACCAAACTAGAAGCGGAATGACTAGTAGACTTTGGCGAGGCTCAAGCTTTACTTGAGTACAATTGAAGTATGTGGAGAGTGAGCGCCCGTCGAGGCGTTAGGAGAGCAACATAGATAACAAGCGCTATAACTTAACTTCAAACATCGAGCCAAGGTGGAGAATTGTTAAATTAAATCTCAAGTTTGAATTTGGATAACGATTTACTAAATTGAATTTGTTGAGAAAGATTTTCCAAACTTATTAAATTTTCTCCTTTAAAGAAAGCAAGCCACTACATGACAAAAGATTTGGCTCATTTATTATAAATTTTAAACATATTTGTTTTGTGGGGGTAAAAAGGGTAATTGTCACAAGATGACAAAAGTAAGGTTTCCTCCTTTATCCGCAGAAGAAACCGAGTAATGCATGGTCTTCAAATATTCTTCCCGTAGGTGAGTTGCGCATGGTGGGCCCAGGTCAAATATGTTGACTCTGGACACACATAAATACGTGGGTTTTCTTTAGTGAGAAACCTAGACCGCCACACAAGAAGAGCCGCACCAAGCCGAGAACACAGGAGAAGCTGTCATTGCACAAGAGAGACAAGGGACGTGTGAAGGCAGTGATTTTTTTTATCATGAATTTACATTATTTATTTATAAACACTTTAAATTTAGACTTAAATATAGGTGTGAAAAATACAAAAGTGTGTAAGCGATTATAATTTTGATTTCCTTATTATAGAGGATTATTTGCTACTAACTTTTCTCGTAAATGTAAGTATCGATACTCATACCGAGTCACATAAATTTCTAGTATCTTTATTATTTCTCATTTATTTATCTAATATTATTTTCACGTTAACATAAATTACAAAATCTTATAGTTTTCGTGTATTATTATATTTCAACACTAAAGATACAGTCACATTCTAAGGATATTTTCTGATTCATGAATTAAAGTTCTTGAAAAAGGAACTTGGATAGTTGCAATATTGTCTCCAGTAACGAATTTTCTTGCTTCTAACCCAAGGTCAGGCTTTTCTTATAAGGTTTTGGGTTCCACCATTAGGTAGGGGCTCGTTACCATCTGGATGATGTCAATACAAGTAGGGGTGTAAGTAGTTCGGTTCGGTTCGGTTTTCTGAGAAAACCGAACCGATAAGGAAATTCGGTTCAGTTCGATTTTTCGATTTTTCGATTTTTTCTAACTTTTTTTTAGCAATTTTTATTTAGCACACGAGGTCGCAGCAGGAGACGAGGCCACGTCCTCGTTCAAGTCTAGACCCGACTCCGCTCGCTTGCAGAGATCCAGTAGGGCCTTCTCCAGAACAGGTGAAATTTGGGAATTGAGACGCTCTCCTCGAGGCGGCAGGTGATTGCCCCATTGGCGGACCCGCACTCCGCCGAGCTCGGGTCCAGGGCAAGCTCCCGCCTCTCCATCATCCCGCGACAGTATGCGAGAACCCCCTAGATTTCGGCCTCGAGGGAGGCGATCTGGTTGCGCCGCTCGTCAGCGCCGAGGCTCTTGAACAAGGAATGAGAAGAAGAGGAATTCCCTCTTTTGTGCTTTAGAGCCCCCGCGAGCGTGAGGCCGAAGCCGGTCCGCTCCTGCCACCGCCAGCGTCCGCCATTTTTTGCTAGAGATGCAGAGAGAGAGAGAGGAGATAGAGGAGGAGAGGGCGGTCGCCACTAGCGAGAATCGTAGGGTCTCGAGAGGCGTCGATCTGCGGCGGAGGGGAACGCCAACGAAATTCACTCCTTCACTGGAGCATCGAAAGCGAAGAAGAAAAGCGAAAAAGATCTCGCGTCATTTTCGGTTTTTGTTTTGCAAGCCGGTTCAATTCGGTTAACCGATCCAAATCGGTTAACCGAATTTGATAAATTCTGAAAATAATTTGATTTTTTTGGTTAATCGAACCGAACAGAAAATGCACGAAATTTCGGTTCGATTTGATTTTTGATTTTCGTTTCGGTTACTGACACCCCGTTGTAATTTCCTCCAATAATGGACAGTAAGGGATGGGCATGGGTGAGGCCGGGACTGCAACAACCTTCCTCGCCTTGCGGAGAAAATCGTGCCGCATCACCGTCCCCTCTCTGCGGGCATTGGTTCTTCGCAAGCACAAAGTCGGAGTTTCTCCGTAAATCAAAGGTGGAGAGAGAGAGTGAGTGGGGATGGTTCGAGCAATGAGTGGACTTGACATGATTGGTAGTGATGGAGGAAATTGCAATACTAGTAAAGTCCAAGCAAATGCATCTCCACTTGATAATTTCTTGGATAACAGCGAAGAGAGAGAGGAGTTGCAGAGGCAGGTACGAGCGGAGTTGGGGCCCAGCTTGCCCACAGATTTTAGTTTCTGGTATCCACGGCGCACAAGAGTAAAGTAGTTGGATTGAGTTGGAATAGGGCAAAGGGTACGGAGATCGTGCCCCCTGTGCCCATAACAGTTAGAAGCTTGAAAGTGGTTTCGCAGTTTATTAATATTGTTATCATAATGTTAAGAAAAAATAATAATAAATCGTTAAAGAAAGTACTTTTATAGAAAGAGTTACCTTTACTAATTTGCAACGTAAAAGAACTCATTAAAACTAATGTAATCAAATGAGATAAGCACTTAGGAGAAACAAGGGAATCCCAATTGAAAGCAAAACGCGGGGAGAACCTGAGCAAATTTCTCCTTAAAAGGAGAATAATCTTTTACACTTGCATTCTTTATTTAAGAATACTAAAGGGTAACGCCCTGTAAGAATATATTTATATAGACAAATGGATTATATCCGTCTTCTTCTTCTTCTTTTTTTTTTTTTTTGGGTTCAACATAGAGAAATACATTTGATAAATAGCTGGCTATTCTTCGAAATGTCTTTTTTATTCAAAACGGAGTTATATGTGAAAAAGAAAAGAAAAGTGTTCATTATCATCGAGACCTGAATAAATAAATAGTCTGAATCAGGCTGACTTTAGGTTAAAAGGGGACGCACCTCGTCGCCACCATCATCTCTCCCAATCCATATCCATCCCCCCCGTTTACACAGCCTCTCACTCTTCCTCCAGCCTCTCCAGCCCACTGCCGGTCACCGTTGTGTCCGCCGCCACCGTCGCTGTCGCTGTCGACGCCTCTGCTTCTTCTCAACGCAAAGTCCAGTGAGTCGTTGACCTCCTCCTCTTCCCTCCTACTTCTATTCACTGTCCAGCTTGCTATTGACAAATTTTCGCACGCAAAGTCCCTACTCTTACACGGGAAGATGGATGATGTTTTAGTATCCGAGCGAAACAGCCGTTGACATCATCTTGTAGAAACGGGATAGCAGCAAGCAACGAGTAGAATTTGGTAAAATCGAAGTCGATGTGAAATGATGTTGTCGCAACAGGCCAGAGCTGATGAGGGATTTTGCTTTGTGCTAGTAAACGCCTCTAATGAATCGACTTTCAATCTGCTCCTCAGGGAAATGCTTAGTTTTGCCTACTTGGAGAGACCGAGAAACGATCGTTTCTTACATTCGTTAAGCTAACTCGTTCAAATAGTGAAGGTACCAAATAAGCATTTCTTATTTCACTTCCATTCTTAGTTTTAATGCCTTAAGAAGGTCGTCTATGATTTTTCCGGTAACAAAGATTATCTGATGTAGGACAATCTGGAGATAATGTTTCTGGCCTCAAAGGCTTTAGGCGTCTCAACCAAAGCTTCCTAGGCATCACATTTTAGTTCCTAAGCATTCCTCCAAAGAATTGCTGAAATATTTATTTGCTCAGTCAATTGATGAATTGACAAATAATACGTACAAAATGCATGTTAACTTAAAAGATTCTAGTTGTAAGAGGAAACTCTTACATAGAAAACTTAAAACCCTGATTCAACCGATACCCGACATGTTACTCAATGTTAAATAGTAAAAGAAAACTAATAGAATCCTACTAGTACTCCTACTCCTAGTGGATGAAGCTACTTATTAAACTGGAAGACAAATCATTATCCTTTTAAGACTCTTATTTGAGTTTCAGATTAATGCAACAGTCCACTTCACAAGAACTTGACACTAATGAAAATATTATGACAAATATCGACTAGTTTAATCTTGAGTGCATCATTATCCTTTTGGGGACAGAGAGTCTGGCTGGGTGAGGCATGGGCTTAGGGGTGATCAGAGCATAAGAGAACATGAAGATTTAGTTAAAGCAGGAATGTCTTGATTGGAATGGATCAATACAGATTTTCAGATCCTTGCTTGTTATTGTGGAGTGAAAGCAAATTGTTAGGTTAGTTTTAGACTGAAAAGGCTGGAGAGTTTTTGGCAGGTCAAAATGCAGATCCATGATTCTAATTGACAGCAATAATTTTCAACAGCGGCTTAAGTTTTGTCATTGTGGATCATCTACTTTTACCAAGCCATACTCATTCTTTTAAGGAAAAACAATTCTGGTATTGCACATTATTCTCTCATTGGTACTAGCAGCACACTTTGTTTTTGCCATGTAAACTCACAAGTAAATAGTTTTGACAGCAGAAATGCAAGGAGTTCAATCATTCTCATTGAAAGCAAGCTTGATCAAAAGTGCAGTTCTGAAACACATCCGTCTGGCAAATCCTCAGATTGTTTCATTTTCGCGCTTCATGTCTGTTTCATCAGCACAAATGGAAGAGCATGGCTTCGAAAGCACTACAATTGCTGATGTACTGAAAGCCAAAGGTAAAAGTGCAGATGGCTCCTGGCTTTGGTGCACTACAGATGATACTGTGTATGATGCTGTTAAGTCGGTATGTATTCCCCGGTAAATTGTGCTATTATTATTGGTATGACTGGTTTTATTATTTAACAAATATCTACAATGTGGACCACATCTGTTACTGTCCTTATAGATGACACAACATAATGTTGGGGCCTTGGTTGTTGTGAAGCCTGGAGAACAGAAATCTATTGCAGGAATCATTACAGAGAGAGGTAAAAAATTTTAATTATATTATTGGTAAGAACCTATATGACATGGATATTACTCATGGAACCAGAAGTTCTACTCTATTTGCTTATATAAGAATTTAAACTTCTAATTATAAACACCAAACAAGAATCTTAAATATTTCTGAATGGTGGGGTGCATAGTCATTGAAACAACGACTTAGTAGTTTAGGTCAAAGTGATGCAAATGAGACTTTCAAAGTTCCAGACTATTTCAGATTAGAAAGGTGTCTTTGATTCATTCTAATGAAACATAGTTTTTAAAGATCAGTGTAATTTAAGAAGTATGGTTTCCTGTAAACAACTAATCAAAATACTTTGGCATTTTTATTGCCGTATTTTGTATTAATGTTGCTTGATAAAAGCATGAAATTGCCTCTTTGATGCTATACATTATTGAGATAAATTATGCGTTAAAAAGGGGCAAGCACAAGGCAAATGTTTTCTTTTACAAGTCAGTTCTAACTTATAGTTTCATTCATCTGCATTCACTTAAGGTTCTTGAGTGATTGGCTTTTCACTTTTAAGCATCATAATTTTGTGAAAGAATGAGAGGACTATGCAAGTGTGGAAGTGTGTGTGGTATGTATAGATTGATTGTATCTCGATACAAAGTACAATATTGTAGGGGAAACCCTCATCTTGGCAAGTCATAGGCATCATCAGTAGATGAATTTTGATTGTCTTTCTGCAATCTCACAACACTTTATTTGCCACTTTACCTCCTTAACATGCTGGTCATGCATTGACTGTCCTAATAAAGGGGCTGAGATATATTACTCTTGCCAATAGGAAAGTCATTGGTTAGGATATTCCATTGACATTCTTGCGTGATACACTCTAGCCAGGTGTAATTTTCCAGGGGATTTTGCTGGGAACAATTTTAAAATAAGCAACTCATTGCTATGATGTTTCACGTGTTCTTATCTGTATTGTGCATTGGTAATACAGATAAAATTGGCAATCAATTTAGGGGTCCATACCTGTACAGCGTTTTTGTTCATTATCTGGTCTGTTTCCAGATTACCTCAGGAAGATTATCGTACAAGGAAGATCATCAAAATCGACCAAGGTTGGAAACATCATGACTGAGGAGGTAATTGCAGCATCTCTCTTGTAGGAGCTCATACTGCCAGTTAAGATTGCCACTGCTGAATGCAAAGCTACAATCTGATTTTTTATTTATTTTTGGGGGCAGAACAAGCTGATCACGGTTACACCTGACACAAAGGTTCTGAAGGCAATGCAGCTGATGACTGGTACTGTTGATTTTGGTTGTAATGTCCATATATTTGTTGCTGCTGCTAATGAGGTTATTAATGGCACCAACTCAAGCACCTCGTGCTTCATCAAATATGATTGTGGACGAACCCTGCATTTCTTTCATTGCCTAGGGTTTTGTCACTGCCCTTCCAATGCTTGATTGTCTGAAATTGTAATTGAACAAGTTGAGTTATTGATTACTCTGAAATACTTAGTTGAGTTGGATGATGTTTGGCAGATAACCGCATCAGGCACATTCCAGTGATCAACGAAGCTGGGATGGCAGGCATGGTTTCCATTGGAGATGTGGTTCGTGCTGTTGTCAGCGAGCATCGTGAAGAGCTGGACCGCTTGAATGCTTACATACAGGGTGGTTATTAGGTGTTGATGGAATATCAGATATCACGGCCCTGTTTAGATCTAAGTTTCCAATGGTGGCCTCGCTTGAATTATGAAGGAGTGCTTGTAAATATGGCTTGTTGTGTGCACCTGCTTGGACTTATTTGTGTGGATCTCCTAACTCGTCTAACTACCTGCGAGGACAGGCAGGTTCATAATGACTATGCAATAAGAAAAAGGCAACTGCAGTATAATCTCATCCAACTTTCATCTCTTGCAATGGCAAGCCAAAATGATATTTCAGGTCGCTTCGTGTCTGGATGGATGATGATTGATACCCGATGGTTGCTTTCGCAGTAGTTTTTACAAATGACATTGCTGAGAAACTTCCATGCGGTCAGGTTGGGTCTTTTGCTTGGAAGAATGGGCTTTGCTAATGCTTCTGTTATCATTATATGTCGGTTACAATCCATAATTGCCTGAAATAGCTCTTCTTTTTATATGTATATATTGAAGTGTACGCAGGAAGTTGCGAGACGTGTTTACACTTAATAGTTAGGTTATTTACATGATAGACACAGATCATGTCTTGCTCAGTTTAAACATACACGAGAAGACACCGTAATCCAACACCCTAACATGTCGTGAGTTTAGGGAGATATACTTAGCAAAAAACTAGGTGAATGTGCCTTAGTCAGAATAACGATTGTATCTGATCTGCAAAACAGATGAGCTTCTAAAAAACGTGGCATATTGCCGCTCAATATCTTTGGGCTTTACTAAAATAACATTCTTTGGACTACTGTGAGTCAAATTTTTTTAAAAGAGTAGCATTCACAATGATTTTTAATTATTTTTTAATTATTTTTTATGGCTCGAAACAGGTTGACATTTTTACAATAGATTTAAGATAGTCACATAAGTATTTCTCTTAATGCATCTCACTACTGTAAGCAAGTGAAAGTCAACAGAACATTTACTTCTCTGGGTCAAGCTAAATCATTCCAAGGAGCGTTTAATCTGCATTTTAGGTTAAGAGAAGGTGGAGGTTCTTCACCCATCATCATGCAGTCTCTGAAAATAAATGCCGATAAGAGTATTGTTGCTGTGAATCTAATTTCACCGATTCAAGGTGACATCTTGTCTTCCTTAAGTCATACAAATTTTCTTTTATTTTCCTTTTGGCCGGCGGTTATTCATATAAATTCGCTCTCTCGGGTTCCACGTGTGCTGAACGTTTTCTTTTGCTATGATGCCGTCACCTGAAGAAGATGATGTTGTCGGGCTACCTGGGCAAGCATTTCCCACGCCAGATTTAATTAATTGAATATTACCGTACAAATCTTTTGTAAGGAGTATAAATTGACAAATACATACTCTCTTTTTTTCCAATATGCAAATCACTAATCGCAATGACTTCATTTGATTGATAAGTTAGCGATCATCCTTTTTAAATAGAAAACTTTGGGCAAATACCAAAAGAAAACTCCATTGTCTAAATTTTGCTTATGTCCCAAAAAATCCAAAACTTTTCTAATACGATACTAATATTCCTAATTTCTTTTCTTTTAATCAAATTTATACATGTGTAACATACATACTATCTATTTCAGGTATATTTATCATATTGATATAAGTTTAAAATTTCTTATAACACAAAAAAATTGAAGATATTTATATCAAAAATGGATAAGTTTAGAATTTTTACCAATACAAGGAAAAATTCAAAATATTTAAGTCAGACATGATTTGAGTTTTTTTTTTTAATTAACTCTAAAACTTTACTAGAATGAGGATTGGTTTTCAGCATATTGCTTTTATTCGATCATAATAACATCTCTAAAGTCCAAATAAATATCGGTCAGAATAAGTAGACTACTTCCACCATCAGCCATGGTTAGTCCTCTAAACCACGTGGAGTGAATCAATTGGACTTGGTTTTGAGTATCGGTTTAACAAAAGTTATCATATCCTGAACAGCCGGACTTTGAGGAAATCAAATTCGTATGAGTTTAATTTAACTTGTGGTTTGTACGTGATGGTCAATGCAAGTTCCCAGATTCCATTTTAATCATGGGTTGGTAGGACTGATGTTGATTGGAATTGTTAAGAAAATTAAACGACCCACGATAAATTGGCCGGTGGACCCCTTCAATTATGAATCCTTGGATATGTTTAATGTTCAATATTTAATATTTTTAAAATTAACCTGATACATATGTAAACATAGAGCATATTAGATTAGATACTATCACATAAATTGTTAAAAAAGTTTACAATTAAATCAACAATTTATGATTAAATTGATCGCCGTAAAATAAGTTAAATGACTTTTTAAACAATTGAGCGTCTAGCGTATCATTAGACCAGTTGAGGAAGCAAAAGTGTGCAATGATAATCATAATTAGAATGCAGATAAATTACGTATATCGCTAATTTTCTATTTCACAAGTGAATAACCAATATTTTAAAGAATTTCTATCAATGATTTATTTTTATATGCATATCTATTGAATAATATCACTCTATCAAGAAATCAATGATTCATTTTTTTATATGCTTATCTATTGGATGATATCCCTCTATCATTATCGCAACTAAACCAGCAAAGCCATCTAGAGATAGGGCTAAAAAGAAAAGAATCTCAACCAAATCCTTTGTATCCTAGCCAGCTTTTTTAAGTTATGCGCCTCATGGAGAATTTCTACCTTAGAGGCTAGCCAGATAAAAATATATATATAATTTATATTTGAATGTAATTATCATATGATAAAAAAAATGAAACTATATCTTCTTTTACGTAAGAATGAGAATATGTGCTTGAAATTGAAATTTCTTTTCCCTAAATTATAAATCTGACACGAAATTTTTATGAATTATATTACTTTAAATAGAAATTGTACATGATCATGAATTAATTTTAGGACAATTGGATTATCGATTCATTTATAAATTTAACCTATCGACCCCCTAAACAAAATCGATTAAACAACAACGGTCGTAATGGGAACGAAGCAGAAGACATGTTACCGAAGAAGCCGTAACAGGGGATACGAAGGTAAACCTTCATTGGGAAAGGGCAAAAAGAAAAGGAATTAAAAAGAAGCGGGCAGAAAGGCCGGAAGGAAGTAGGAAGTGATCAAAGCTTGGAGGGAGGGGAGGAGGAAGAGGAGAGAGCCTCGACCTCGTCGGCCGCATCATCCACCATGCGAGAGGCGGCGGCAGGGGAGAGGATGGGGAAGACGTCCACCAAAAGCTGTTTCAGTCGGTGCAGCGGCTCCAACACACCAACCCTCTCCACCGCCTCCGGGGACACAGAGACACCCTTCATCGCCCTCAGCTTCTCCAAGACCCTCTCCTTTATCTTGTCATCCCTAGTCTTACTTTTCTTCTTCTTCTTCTTCTTCTCATCTCCCGTCGTCACTTGGATGGCATGTTCCGGGGCGTACAGCTCTCCTTGTCCCTTCCCACCGTCCTCCTCATCCTCCCTGCTTCTCCCTGCTCTCCCTCGTGTCATCCTCTCTCGACTCTGTGAAAAACCAAACTGATCAACTCATCATTGGATGGCGTTTCGTATATTAAACGATACGTGTCCCCTCGCGGTGACATGCAAGCATCTGCCAGGCTCCTTCTGAGTAGCCCACGTACGCAAAAGGTCTTCAGACTAATTCCGGTTCTTTGACAAGTTCGTACGAGCACTAGATGAGATGGGGTGAGATGTGATAAGTGATGAAATATATAAGTAACTCTGTAGTGTAAGATTCCAGCCAAACGAAAGGCCTATGACTCTATCGCGTGGGGGCCTTTTGTAGCTGGGACAGTTTCACTTCTTGGGGATTTGATTTACCAGTTGGGGTCTGTCAATGTTCTATTGCTGCAACGTCACTCTCCCAGAATGGCTGCTCATATTTGCAATCCATAATAACATTATGTTGGTAGTTTATTTGTAAAACGATGCCTTGTCCAACATTGAAAAGATATGAGTGCGCACGTGAACGAGATTTGACACTAACCAATGATCATTCATTTTTATTTATTGAAAAAATTTCGGATTTATCTTTATAAAAATTAACCATAATGTCATATTGAAACAGTGTGACTGTTCATGAAGAAGTTATGGTTATTTATTATTTATTATTTATTTATTTCGAATTTTTATACGTGTTTTTTCAAGACAACTTTTGGAAATTATACTGATTCAGTTTGCAACTTTTCTGAAGGATTATATTGATTCATTTTGTAACTTCTTTTGAAAAGTTACATTTGTTCGTTGTATAACTTCTTTCGAAAAGATGTCTATGTTTTCTATATATATATGTCAGTTTTAAAAAAGTCAGGAATATAATTTTCGAGTCCTCTTTCGAAACTGCAGCCATCGTTTCCAATTGTTTCCTAGAGAGACCCTGGAGAAATACTAGAATTGCTATCTAGTATTCTCATTTGAGACTTTGTTGTATCCTGAAAGAAATTTGCCGATGACCACTAACAATTTTGTAGGGCAAATAAATCTTTAAAGAAAGTGATATCATGCCTCAAAGTTTATTGCGATTGCTCTATTAATTCGAACACACATTGACTTCATTGTTCTGCTCAAGTACAAAAATGATTTTCCTCAACAATTTTAAGGATTTATTTTTGCATTAATGGAGTCAGAGTGCGGCGGAGATTGTGGGCTTGTAAGAGGAGTGGTAGAAAGGCGATCTACTTGGGAGAGAGAATTTGATTTCATAGGTTCCGTTCGGGAGAAAGTCAATGTTGAAGGCATATGTGGAGAGACCTTGGAACATTCGGTTCCGCATAAGTTTCTTCGTTCACCGTGGTCAAGGCAGGAAGAAGAACAATAAACATTGTCATCGTCATCAAATCCAATCCAACCTTCGCTATGATGGGCTCTGGGATAATGTTTCCTCTCGGGTCGCTCGGCTTTTTGTGGTCCATGCCCATGTTATCACGGATGCCATGCAACCTCAACATCTTTCTTCTTTGCTCCTCACGACTCTTCCAGAAGAAGAGCAGAAGACCTAGGCTCGTTGCGGTCTGTTGTAGGGACTCCACGAGCGTAGCCCTAGCGGCTGCAAGTCCAACTGATGGCAGTATACTGGTGGTTAGAGCAACAAGGTCCTGAGTGCAAAACGTCGTTGTTAAAGATGTACCTCAATTTTTTTCGCATGGTGTTGGGAAGAAGAACAGGAAAGGAGTACAAGAATGATGAATATCTGGAGTATAAGATCTATCGGTGCTCAGTTGGTCCTGAAAATTATGGGGAAGGCGGTGGAATATTGCCCAGTCAAAGATATCGATTGAACACACGAAATCATGCTGCCAGACCTCAATCCATGCAAGGCTGCACTTGCCATTTTGTAGTGAAGCGCCTTTTTGGCCATCCATCAATTGCAATTCTCATATACAATGGTAGGCGTCATATAAACAGGGTTAGCTTTGTCTGCCATGGTCCACTATTGGCCCTGATGCCAACAACATTCTGCATATCTATAGAGAAATTCAGCAATTGCAAAATATTAACCATGAGATATTCTGGTTATCAATCAATCCCAGAGGTGTTAGCCAAAGATGGCCACTTGAAGGATGAGTGTGTTATCTGGTGGACAGTACCACGTGGAAATCAAGCAGATGCAGTTTAGATGATTCCAACAATTGGAAATGAAGGACAAGCGGCTTTTGCTCAAGCCTAAAACTGATGAGATGCTTCAAGTGTTGGTGTCGGGGAAACAAATAATAGAGATCAGTATGGTGGACTATCAGGCACATTTTAATCTTTTGGATCAAGCTTCATGTAGAAAACTCAACAGCAAATTAGATTTCCTTTGTCAACCTTGTCAACCTGAGTCAAGAAGGGGCTTGGAAGGGAAATTGTTGCACCTGAAGGAGGCAACGATTGGGTCCTACTTCTTGCCCAACAGTGACCATTTCTATCGGTTTATGAAGGAGATAAACAAGTTTGTCCATTCTAACTACTAATATGAACATTTCAGACTCTGGTTATTCTTTTGCAGTGAAAAGAGCTCATTGCTTGGGAAATGATGATTCTTCAACAACAACAAAATTGAGTTTGCATATCTTCCATAGGAGGAGAAGGCACAAGAGCAGATAAGTATATTTATTCTAAATTCATTCAAGGATATGGTGTTTTAATGTGATACGTTGATGATATGCTTATTTTGGAATAAATATTTCTAGAGTTAATGAGACTAAGAAGTATCTTAACTTCCAATTTTAAAAATGAAATATTTGGGTGAAGTAGATACTTTCTTGGGTTTTAAAGTTAAAAACATAGTGGGGGTTACTCTTGCACTAGAGTGATTATGTGGAAAAGATGTTGAATAAATTTCAATATCTTAGGATTCAAAGAAATAAGTAATCCATTTGATTCATGGTAGAGGGTCTTTAGTGTGAGTGCTATAGAGAATGTATGCAATGCACTATATTGACCCAATATTGCTTATTCTATGTGTAAATTGAGTACATCTATTTGTAATCCAATTATAGAACATTTGAAGACTATTACCTGATTTGGTTATTTTAGTAAATCAAAAATTTGGGTGTGTTCTATATTAATTATATGACTGTATTATGAGAATACATCGATACCAATTGGATTATAATTGTGAGAGATAAACAATCCAATTTTGGGTGGATTTTCACGTTACGTGAATGTATTGTTTCTTGGATGAGCAAGAAACAAATGTGTATAATTCACTCAACTATGGAATTTGAATAATTGCTTTAAAAGCAATTGAGAAAGAGGCTGCATGGATTAGGGATTTGTTATTGGAAAACAAATTATGATCTAATCTTATGCCTCATACCTCTATCCATTGTGATAGTGAAGCTATTTTGGCAAGAGCTTATAATAGCATTTATAATGATAAATCTAGACATATTAGCCTAAGGCATGAGTATGTGAGACAATTGATTAAAAATAGTACCATAACAATTGTCTACGTGAGGTCAAGTAATAATTTGGTCAATCCTTGTATAAAGGCTTTACCACAAGATATGATAAAGATGATCTCACAAGAAACAGGGCTGAAACCCTTTAATTAAAATACCAGTAATGGTAACCCGACCTTTTTCTATAACATCACTAGTTATAAGGTTTAATGGGTAAAAACAAGTTACTGAATGTGATTGTTTGATACTGACGTAGCCCTGATATGAGAAGTCATTATCGTCTGTTATGTTTTGCAGGTTGAATTGAATTCTTAATGAAGTATTGTACAATTTTGTAATGTGTTAATAGTAACAGAAACACATAATAAATACTTTACCTATATGAGCTTAGAAGTGGTGCCGCTTCTTACGAAAGTCAAGGATTGCTTTCTAGAGAGCTCATGAAATAGGATCAAGCACATGGCCATAATAGTGCAGAGTAATATAGAACTTCTCGCTGAAACAAGAGGTTAGTATATGTGCGGTATGTCCGATTCTCGCTGAAACAAGAGGTACCTTGTCCAACATTGAAAAGATGTGAGTGCGCATGTGGACGAGATTTGGCACTAACCAATGATCATTCATTTTTATTTATTGAAAAAATTCGGATTTATCTTTATAAAAATTAACCATAATGTCATATTGAAACAGTGTGACTGTTCATGAAGAAGTTATTGTTATTTATTATTTATTATTTATTTATTTCGAATTTCTATACGTGTCTTTTCAAGACGACTTTTGGAAATTATACTAGTTTAGTTTGCAACTTTTCCGAAGGGTTATATTGATTCATTTTGTAACTTCTTTTGAAAAGTTACATTTGTTCGTTGTGTAACTTCTTTCGAAAATGTGCTTATGTTTTCTATATATATATGTCAGTTTTGAAAAAACTAGGAATAAAATTTTCGAGTCCTCTTTCAAAAAGGTGCCTATGTTTTCTATATATATTATATATATGTCAGTTTTGAAAAAATTAGGAATATAATTTTCGAGTCCTCTTTCAAAACTGCAGCCATCATTTCCAATTGTTTCCTAGAGAGACCCTGGAGAAATACTAGAATTGCTATCTAGTATTCTCATTTGAGACTTTGTTATATCATGGAGGAAATTTACCGGTGACCATTAGTAACTTTGTGGGGTAAATAAATCCTTAAAGAAAGTGATATCACGCCTCAAAGTTCGTTGCGATTGCTCTATTGATTCGAACACACATTGACTTCATTGTTCTACCCAAGTACGAAAACGATTTTCCCCAACACATTCTTGCATGGACAATGGACATATGCATCCCAGAATTTCTCAATCAGTAGCCACTTCATTAACCCCTCGAATATGTATATAATCTCTCTCTCTCTATAGGCAAGAATTGACGTCCTCCGCGAGCTCAGCAGTAGACGCGACGAGATGATGATTCATAATGGCTGTACTGTCGTGTCGGTGAAGATCAAATTATCTAAATAGGAAGTAAAACTGGTGGAAAAGGCGCATCCCATGACCAAGGTTGAGATGACAAAAGTTTCCTGTGTGAAAGAAACAACACTGACCCTCACTTGTTTTCCAACATCAATCCGGGACTTGGCTATTGGAGGTGAGGGTTGATTAAGTTGTAAATATGCTTGGATCTGATCTTCTCATTTCTGTTGTGTGCTTCATGTGTGAACTTTTAGGTAATTTGCAAGATCCCACGAATTTTGTAGAAATCTATACACAAACTGATGTGCTAACGTGACATAATATAAATGAATACGTATGCAAAAGAATTAGAAATATGATAGATTAATGTATGATTGTACTAAATTTGTAAGCCATCGAATATGCCTAGTAATAATTTTGTACAAAATGAGGGAAGAAAACAAAGGTGGGTTGCCGCCCGGGGGGGGGGTGGGTTTGTTTGCTGTATTGATGCTGACGTTTACGTAAGAAATTAGATCTGCCGGGTTCGATTTCCAGTGCCAACTAAAAAGGACCCCCCCCCCCCCCAAAAAAATGTATAGGGCATGTCCTAGGAACCGACATTTTCTTGTTAAATTTACTTAACAAAATTGCATTAAGATTAACTAAAAGTGTTACCTTTTCTACACAGTTATTTTCGAGAACTGCTAAGCAACTACACAAGAGGAACTACCAAGATTCTATAGTAATACAGAGAAAAAGCGACCATGCAAACAAGACATAGTACTTGAGAAAATTGATGTGCGATCCTCCTGCCTAAAGCAGTTAATTAAGCAGTTATTAAGACTCATCCAATACAATGGATTAGACGTGTTGTTTATTTTGCATAGCAGTCAAAGCCCTTGAAGATTGTTTTTCGTCTTATTGGAATTATAGGAAGAGGGAACTGCCGCCGCCACTGCCCGCCTTCATCTGCTGCCCTTGTCGGGCATCGAGCAGCACACCTTCCTTACAAGGAAAATGGCGAGGGCCTCCTGCCCTTGTGCAGATCTGGACAACAACACTGAAGTCATGGCTCAAGTAGGTGATGGAGAATGTCATGGACCGGAAGTTTTTAAGGCACAATAAGCTAAAGAGGTGACTAAGATAACTGAATATGCCTTAAACCTTTTAGGGGTTCAGTATCTTAAAACTGTAAAAAGTTCTCAATGATGAAGAGAAATGTATACATGTATTCTAGAACGTTCTTGTGATAAATTGGGGGTAAACGATAGATATAGAAACTGGATCTCCACATTAGATTGAAAGAAATTCTACGATTGTAATTAATCTCCCCTCATTTGTAGCAACCCATATCCAGCTAAACAAGAAGCAATAGAGCATTTTCTCTTATAAAATTCCCTCTTGAGATTCTCTTTATGGTTTGGGGTAGACTAAGGGAGGAAGTGGGCGAATGATCAAGAGGAAAGCTGAATTTATAATAAGAGGTGAACAAGTCAAAGGAAGTATAAATGTCATAGGGTTACAATCTCAACTATCTGCCAATAACACGTGACTATTCGAAATAAATATAGTATTTATCATGACAGAACATGGATATAAATTCAAATGTGATGATGTGCGCTCCATAAAAGAAGGAATATTTGTTACATCAAATTTCAATCCATTATTGACATACAATGCCCTCTTTACTTTTTTCTATATAACGAGATTGACTGTAGGTAAGTGAACACCAAATTTAAAAGTTCGCTTTACGTATACTATGAGTAAAAGAAGTGGAGGGACGAAATTGTCCTAAATCAACATATTTTAGAAAATCAAAATCTGATTTTACTCACAGATATCCCAATTTGTCAGGAAAACCCTACATTTATTTCTTAAAATACAGTTTAGTTTTAATAGCTGTATTTCTTAAATCGTTTAAAATATATTCTACTTAATTAACTAGAAGAAAACAACTTTCATAATTCCCTGGATATTTTTGAGAAATAAACACACCTAATTGTTGCCAAGAACTCCAATATCTATCGAAGACCAAGTCATGCACAAAGAAAACACAGTCAATAATGACACGGTGAACTATAACTTACCAAGATTAGGGTTTGGCAAGGTGGATACCACTCCGGGTAAGGACATGAGCACTATGGTTGCGACGAAGATGCCCATCAACATGCCTCTCAAGGCCTTAGAGGATGATGCCATTTTATGTCCTCAAAGATGACACTCAAGAAGTCTAGGTTTTATGAAGAACTTTTCGTCTTTTGGGTTGCACCTTTATAGGGAAAATCGGATTGGCTGACTTTTAATTTTTCTATTTTTTGTTAATTTGCTTTGGCGACGACTGTAATGGACGATTCCCAATGAGGTTGAGAAAGAAAAGACAGACAAAAATAGATGTTGAACGGCTGTCGTGTATGCTTACTCAGTCAAGCGCAAGGCGAAGTAGCGACATTTCTTCATGCGAGATTAAAATAAACTAGGCCCAACGTATCACTTCTTCAACCTTATTTCGTCGATCATCTAGATTGATAGGGACGCACGAGAATTTTCCAAAGAGACTTGGTCGTACTCAATTTTCTACAACGTAGACCTAGACAAGGGAAGTGCGGTCCTTTTACGAGTTAAAAGGAAAATGACCAAACGGAGGTTCAATATTCCATTTCTACGGTCATCTTCAGTTGACAATTTAAATTATACAAGTACAGTCCAAGTACCAAAACTTGATATAAGAGGACACTGTTACGAAAGGTACACTTAAATACCAGACATTCAGGCATTCACCGAAAGCAAATGAAAATTGACCGAGTGTTAGTGAATAACAAATGGAGCTTGGATTATTCCTTCTTGGAAGTAGTCTTCCTTCCCCACCGTATCTGATATTACACCTATGCTAGTCAGAGTGCTGGCCCCTCGACCTCATAAGAGACCGTTCAAATTTTTCAACATCTAGATGACGCATCAGAATTTCAATATTATTGTCTCACAGGTGCGGGAAACTCCTACCTCAAATACTTCTATGCACAAAGTACTTTCTAGACTTAAAGGTACTAAAGTGCAGGTTAAAGCAACTAAATAAGGATGCATATTATGATATCTCCATGCGAGCTGCTAAAGCTAAACGGGCACTTCATGTTGCCCAAGAAGAGCTCTTTTGTGAGCCCCTTAACAACTCGTTGGCTGAAATTGAACACACCCAAGCTCGTGAATATTATGAACTACGATCTCTGGATTTGTCGTTCTTCAAACAAAAATCCATGGTGCGCTAGTTAAAGGAGGGAGACCAGAATACCTGGTTTTTCCACCATTTGGTCAACCACCATCATCTGCGCAACCGAATTCTTTCAATTCAGGATGGCGCGGGTCACATGATTACTGATCTAGGGCAAGTTCAGCAGACGTTTGTCACATATTTTCAAGAACTACTAGCCCCGGTGCATTTGGAGACGAGACCATCTACTCGTGAGATCAAGGATGTCTTGAGGCATACCCTGAATGATAACCAGGTTAGACCTCTGGCTAAACCAGTCCTTCCTCAAGATGTTAGGGCTGCTATGTCTTCATTAGCCGAGGGTAAGGCCTCGGGACCAAATGGGTACAACTCAGAATTCTTTAAAAAGAATTGGAACATAGTTGGACCTTCAGTAATAGAGGCGGTCATGGATTTTTTTTTAACACAGGGCGTCTACTTTGGGAAATTAGTTGCACAATCCTTGCATTAGTCTCTAAAATACCAAATGCATCATCGATCAATGACTTTCAACCTATAACTTGCTGCAACACTATTTACAAGTGCATTACAAAGATTCTCTCCAATCGAATTGCTGCAATTCTTCCTAATCTTATTAGCCCAGTCCAAACGGCTTTTGTCAAAGGAAGACGTATAAGTGATAATATTCTCCTTGCTCAAGAGCTATTTAGTGGCTTCCACTTGGATACTCACTCTTTGAAATGTGCTATCAAAGTTGACTTTCGAAAAACTTATGATACCTTGGATTGGAATTTTCTAGAGACAAGTCTACTAGCCTCGGGTTTCCGGAGCACTTTATCCAACTTATCATGGTATGTGTTCGCACTCTGAAATTTTCAATTTCAATTAATGGAGAGCTATATGGTTTCTTTAATAGCGGTCGTGGATTGAGATAAGGAGACCCGATTTCCCCTTATCTTTTTACATTAGCCATGGAAGTCTTTACCAGTATTCTTGAATTTCATGTCAATCGGCCTGAATACCAGTTTTATTAGAGATGCAAGGCTTCACGCCTGTCGCATCTTTTCTTTGTGAATGATGTTTTCCTCCTCTCGAAAGGTAATCTAGCATCAGTGTCCTCTATGAAAGATGGGCTAAATATATTCTCACAATGGAGCGAATTGATTCCAAATCACAATAAGAGTGAAATATTCCTCTCGGGTGGCTCGGAGAGCACCAAAACGTAGATTTTACAACTCTTGAACTTCAGGCTGGGATCTCTCCCAGTCCGGTATCTTGGCGTCCCCATCATCACTTTGCGGTTGAACAAAGTGGACTACAATGCCCTGATATGTCTTCAAACGGCTAGAGTCTAATTTTGGTCTCTCCGTTTTTTTATCTTTTGTGGGTAGACTACAATTTATTCACTTAGTTCTACATGCTATACAAGTATATTGGGCATCCATTTTTTTGGCTACCATCCTCAATAGTTCATAGGATAAAACAAATATGCTGTCAATTTCTATGGAAGGGCCCGGGCTTTGGACCAGGTGGGGCAAAAGTCTCCTGGGAGGATGTATGCCTCCCTAAACAAGAGGGAGGCTTTGGAATTCGGCAAATCCGTGATAGCAATAAAGCTGCTATGATCAAACATATTTGGATCATTTTTACTAACAATAAATCCATGTGGTGTAAATGGATACATTCCAACCACCTAAAAAGGAAGAACTTCTGGACCACCCCCTCTCCGACTCTTTGTTCTTGGGCGTGGAAGAAAATTCTAGCGTTACGGGAGGAAGTCAAAGGACTCTTCAAGTGGACAATTAGGGATGGTCGATCTACTTCACTATAGTTTGATCCATGGCTAGAAATGGGCCCCTTAAACTCCATATTCTCGGACACCCGCATCTACCAATCAGCTCTTACTAGAGACGTGAGGGTTGTTGATCTTCATACTCTTGATGGCCACTCCATATTGCATAAGTTTTTATCACTCCAGATCACAATCCCCCCTCTCAACAACTTGTGGGACACATTCACTTGGACTTTCCATCCTTTAGGCGAGTTCTCAATTGCTTCTGCATGGGAAGCTCTCTGTAGGAAAGCTGCAATGGTCCAGTGGCCCTCTTTTGTATGGAACAAGGCAATTATTCCCCGTCACCAATTCCTCCTTTCGCTCATTCTATGGAATCGCCTTCCTACCCAGGCTTTTCTTATGTCTATTGGCAAACTAGCTTCGGTTTGCTGTCCCTTATGCAATTCCAGGCAAGACTCTATTGATCATTTGTTTTTTGATTGTCACATTTCCAATTCCCTCGCTACTTTTTGGGCTATGAAATGCAATCTTCCCTAGCGGAACCGACCTTGGCTGGACAATATTTGGTGGGCTATCAACACTTTTGTGGGTAGCGGTTTCTACAATGATATTATTAGGTTCTCATTTGGTGCCCTTTGCTATGTGATTTGGAAGACTAGGAATGACATCATCTTCCGATCCTCCAACCTCTTTGTGTCTTCTATGAGGCTACATCTCATCAAGTTAATTAAAGACAAAGCACTAGCTTTCAATTCGGTCATGGATAGCCCGAGGAATAAGCGTCTACAACGTAGATGGGGAATAGATCCTATCATTTTTGGCTAATGTTGTGAGCGGATTCCTCTACCGCTCGTTTGCTTGTCTTTAGTTTGGAAATTTATACATACTGTTTCTTTGTGATCTTGGCAACCCCCCACTCCAATGACATGTCATCCCGATGAGTGTGGATGGTGTCGAATTTCACTCATTGTATATTTGTATGGTTGTAAATCATCTATAATACTTACCTTTACAAAAAAAAAAAAAATACCAAGATCGGAAAAAATGATTAGTTAAGTGCCAACGACAAGAAAATCCGACCAAAATACTAATATCACACTTTTCCGACGAGTTGTGGTCAAAACGGCATCGTTTTGGGTGTTTACATGGCCAAATAAGCCCAAAATAATGTAGTTTTGAGTATTGATGTGGCTAGATCAACCCAAAACGATGCCATTTTGGCTAAAGTTTATTTTTTAATATAAATGCTAATTAAATAATATTAAAAATGAATTTTTTTATAAAAAAGAAGAAGGTAATAGCGTCCCCTGCCTGTGGTCGCCGCCCCATCGCAGTGGGGCGGCGACGCTAGACGGCAAGAGTTGCCGACACTTGAGCGTGGGTCAGTGACCCTCTCCCAAGGTGGGGCAAGAGGGCGACGACCCTCTCCCAAATCTGGGCGAGGGTTAGCCACTCTCTACCTAGCCTAGGCGAGGGTCACCAACCCTCTCTCCAACGCCGGCAGCCCTTGCCTAGCACTACTAGAAACTCAACGATGCTAGGCGAGGGCTGACAACCCTCGCTAGATATCGGGAGAGGAGTGGTCTAGATCTGGGCGAGGGTTGGCTGCTCTCGCCCCAACTTGGGCGAGGGTCACCTACCCGCACCTAGGTGTTGGCAACCCTTGCCATCCATTGCCGCCACCCCACCGGCGATGGGACGGCCGCCACAAGCGGGGCTATTGCCTCTTTTTTTTTAAAAAAATCGCTTTTAATATTATTTAATTAATATTTATGTTAAAAATTAAAATTTGGCCAAAACGGCATTATTTTAGACTGATCTAGCCATATCAGCACTCAAAACGACATCATTTTGGGTTTATTTAGCCATATCAGCACCCAAAACAACGATATTTCAACCCAAACTCGCCAGAAAAGTACCATGTTAGCATTTTTGCCAGATTTTCTCGCTGTTGGCACTTAACTGATCATTTTTACTTTGATTTTGACACTTAAGTATACATTTCATAACTTTTTGCATTTAAATTTTTTTTCGTGCCAAGTTTTGGCACTTCAGGGATTCGGCTGTCCAATTTAAATCAACGAAAACTAGTATAAATTATTCATTTTCCGCAAGATAAATACCTTATTAATACGAAAACTAGTTCTGAAAAAATATTTGAGTTGGGATATTGAATTTCAAGGAAGCATTTCGGTTTAGTAGACTACGTTTCAGATTATGATCAATTAAAGGGAATGATTTCTTCGAGACGGTGTCATCGATAAGCGTTTGTGGGGACGAATAATATACTATATCTTTTATGGGTAATTTTCTACAGATAAGATGGGTGGTTGTTGAGGAATAGTCATGGATGGAGTCAAGTCATCATCAATATCACATGTACCCGCTCGTCTTCAAGCTCATTCCCTTCCATCTTCTCCGCTCTCTATCTCTCTCGATCTCGCCATACATAGTGAACGAAATGGGTGCAGTTGCAGGTGCAGGCGGAGAGTTCATGGTGAAGTTGGGCAAGAGAGAAGTGGTGGCGGCACCACTGCCCGTGCAAGAGCATTGGCTGCCCCTCTCTAACCTCGACTTGCTCTTGCCTCCGCTTGACGTAGGCGTCTTCTTCTGCTACATCAACCCGACCACCCCCACCTCGCAGAGGCTTGAATACCGGTCCATGGTTGGTATTCTGAAAGCCGCCTTGGCCCAAGCTCTGGTCTCCTACTATGCTCTTGCCGGAGAGGTGGTCCAGAACTCAGTCGGTGAGCCTGAGCTCCTGTGTAACAATCGCGGGGTGGAGTTTGTCGAAGCTTTTGCAGACATAGAACTCTACCGTCTCAACCTGTATAATCCCGATGAAACCATTGAAGGGAAACTGGTTCCTACAAAGACGCGAGGCGTGCTTGCTGTTCAGGTATAGATCCAGTCATACTATATAACGTTCATATATCTTGAGATTAGATCACTGTATATGTGCCCATTTTCATCTTCATTGCACCGAAATCTACAATTCTTTTTCTTTTAAGTCTTTTGTATATGCATGGACGTATAAGTATAATAAGCGTCAAATGGAATAGGGTACCATCTATCGGTAAGTCTATGGATCAGATTCTCCAACCTTACTGGGAGTGTTTCACAAAGTTGGTTCATTCATCGATGCTGAAGTTCCTTCATCAGGTGTCAAAATAAAACCTTTCATTTACATCACTTGGTATGCAAAGTTTACAAATGAAATTTTGATACTATTTGGCATTATTAATAAGAAAATATTATGTTTAGACTATGATCATATGACTGACAATATAGTCTCTTTTTCCATGTTATCAAGTGCTTCTTATAGTTTACTATTTTCCTTGAGATTATGCAGATGCTCTTTGCGTCCCGTGAGAATAGTGAGATAACAATAGCGTGATGCATGAGTAATTATATATAAATGAAGGAGGAGATTATCATTTTGTCTATTGTGGATGGAATTGAATGAATGGAAGAATCTTGTGAGGGAAGACCTTAAAATTAATAATTAACTCGATGAGACGCCGTGAAATTATGGCAAGGTTCCCCGGTCACCTCAAGCGTAAAGAGTCATATTTATATGGGAAGGGTGGGATTTCCCTTTCCCCATCAACATCCTTCATATAATTAATGCGCCAAAGTAAGTCATGCTAGAGCGTTGAGGAGTCTGTCCTCTCTGTTTCTAGTCTTGCACGAAATAATTAAATAATGGATAATGCATATTTCATTGTCATCTAGGAAAGAAGTAGGCTATATGATAAAGTCATCTCGAAGAGATTAGTTTAAGTAAATGGCGGATTAAAAACAAGTTGACACATTGAATGAACTGCCTTATCGAATGGGCAAGAGAAAACCATGGTGTTGCTGAAAAAAAATATAATATGGTCGATAGATTATGAAGATCGAGTCCACCATAGGATAACTTTTCAGTGATTCATGAGTTAAGTCTTCTATGCGGACGAAGTCTATTAGATCAAGCTGCCAAGTATCGTCAAGAATATGTGGAATACTAGATCTCATCAAGACATAAATAAGTTCTATATTGGCATAGATTGTGTCCACTACATAAGTTGCTAATAGACTGAGATTTGTACAAATTTTCTCGATGGAAAACGTTCAGGCAACGGAGCTGAAGTGTGGGGGGATAGTGGTGGCGTGTACGTTTGACCATCGGATAGCTGACGCCTACTCGGCCAACATGTTCATGGTGTTTTGGGCAGATACGGCTCGCTCCGATGCGCCCATCTCACTCCCTCCTTGCTTCCGCCGCTCTCTTCTCAACCCAAGGCGTCCGCTCCACATTGACCCTTCCCTAGATCGCATGTACGTGCCCATCTCCGCATTGCCTCCACCTCCCCAGCACAAGCAGCAGGTGGGTGGTGAATTCAAGCCAACGACATCAAGGGAGGACGACCGTCTAGTAAGCCGCATCTACTACGTGACGGCCACCCAGCTAAGTGAGTTGCAGCAGAGTGCCAGCTCCAACGGAGGCAAGAGGTCTAAGTTGGAGTCCTTCAGCGCCTTCGTTTGGAAGTTGGTGGCTGAGTCCTCCTCGGCTGCTAATGACGAGGACTACAAGGCGATATCGAGGATGGGGATCGTGGTGGACGGCAGGTGTAGGCTGATGAATCAGGACAGGGATGACAAGCCCACACCCATGGCGTCCTACTTCGGGAACGTGCTTTCGATACCATTTGGAGAGAAGAGGGCGAGGGAGGTGATGGAGAAGCCGCTGAGCTGGGTGGCGGAGGCGGTGCATGAGTTTGTGGAGAGGGCAGCAACGAGGGAGCACTTCCTGGACCTGATAGACTGGGTGGAAGAGCACCGGCCGGCACCGGGGGTGACAAGAATATACTGCAAGATGGGGAGCGAGGAGGAGAAGGAAGGGTCAACGGCATTTGTGGTGTCATCGGGGCAGAGGTTCCCAGTGACCAAAATGGACTTCGGGTGGGGGAAGCCGGTGCTGGGGTCCTACCACTTCCCGTGGGGAGGGGAAACCGGGTACGTTATGCCCATGCCCAGCCCGCTCTCCAACGGGGATTGGGTGGTCTACCTCCACCTCTCCCGGTCTCAATTGGCCTTCATTGAGTCCAAAGCTCCCACCATCTTCAGGCCCTTGGACCCTTACTATCTTCGCCTGCTTTGATTCTTCTTCTTCTGCTTCTTTCTGGATTGTACACATTTACGTGGCTCACCGCTCCTGTTGGTTGTTGTTGTTTGTCCTGTTTAATCAAAACCTTGTGTTCCTTGTGTAATTTATTTCCCTACATACATCCTACTTGGTCCTTATTTTCCATATTGATCAAATTCGAGGCATATGTCTACTTTCTGATGCTAACACATATCACTGAAGTTTTAAGAAATTTGACGGATGTCAGCATTTTGAATCGTTCATTATATGCACGTGACATAAACATCGTGTAAATAACTTCCCGTGCAAGAAAGACAGCGGAACTAATTAATTAATGATGTCATTGTAACCATCTGCAATTATCCGAATTTTGATTTGACATTCTACCTAGAAACTCGTTCAATTTGGACCTTTGTACATGTCCCCAACGAAAGTTTTGTCGCTTTTCATCCGATTCAACCATGAACGTGCCAGTATTGGTTGCATTATTGGGTTGGTGAAGAAAAGACTCCATGCAAGCAATTAGACTGCGGTACCTGCGTCGAAACTTCATGAATTTATCTTTTATATCCTAGCTACACCTTCAATGAACAGTATTTTACTGACATTGAGATGACGTTCGTCGTTTCAATTCTTTGTTTTTGGTTCACCGATCTTTACCCTTGAGAGCAGCCACGATCAATCGTCTTCAAGAGCAGCACTTTGATCTTCTATCGCGATCCCAGATTTGCTCCAATTGCCTCTAAGAGCAGGTCTATCTCGTAAGTCTCTGGTGTCTCCACTCTCGTCAAAGGGAGTTATCGTTTCCTCCGCCTATGTCAATCTTGTCACGATGCCAACCATGGGCATTATAGTTGTGGGACTTTATTTCAATTGTAAGCATCATCGAAGTGCAAATTGGCCGTCATTTGTCTAAGCAACTGTAAGCACGAAGTTGAGTGCAGCTCCATCGAGTAGCCAAAGTTCAGCATCATAAGGTGATGCAATATAATTTGCTGCAATTGAAGATGGTTTCCACACAGTTAAATCAAATTCATGTGACATAGATGTGTCAAATTTCCGATCATGTGTTTCCTTGGCACTTGTCTTAAATTCGATTTGATGTATTAATATCCACTGTCTAATGTAAGGAGGCTTACATGATACTTGGGTAGCAAACATTGGAAGAAAGTTGTACTTGTCATATGCAAGCAGAATGACCCAGCTTGAGGGGAGTGTTGAAGAATATTTATTGACATTATTAAACGATCATATATAAGGAAATTAGGATTTTGTTAGTATATCTTAAACTACACTCTTCCAGTACTCTCACTCGTATTTCATGGTGATGAAGTACACATATTTATAGGCAAGTTACATATAGTTTCGTAGAGACTTAAAATACAAAATAAGACACAAAAGATTACATATTTTAAAACAGTTAATAATAGTCCCATTAAATCTCACATGACATAATAGTAGGAGGCCTGATCAAATTTTTCTAGACCCCATTTGCTTTCTCAATTAAATATATCCACACCTAAGTGTAAGGGAGACCAATAGGATATTTAAAATATTAAACTGCACATTCATCTAAGTTTTTAGAAAAGTTGATAGTCATTCTATGAAATCTCACGCTCACTTTAATCCCTAGTCCTTTAAACATTGGTCATGTGTTAACTAACCTAAATGAAGTGGCTGTTATTCTTGCCATTTTGAGAGTGATTGGTTAGGTCTTGTGTGATATGCATACACTCCGAAGTTTTTTTGTTTAGTATAATTACGTGATTTAAACCAATTAACTAGGTGTGATTCCCCCACTGAAGACTTGCAGGGGATTTTGCTGAGAAAGATCCTACAATGAGCAACTTCTTGCTATGATGTTTCGTGTGTTGTCATCTGTACTGTGCTTTGGTGGGAAAGCAAGGCATCCTTATTTTACAATCAATTCAGGCTCCAAACCTGTACAGATTTTGCGTTCTTTCACTCGTTTGTTTCCAGATTACCTCAGGAAGATCACTGTAAAGGGAAGATCATCAAAATTGGACCCAGGTTGGAGACATCACGACTGAGGAGGTAATTACAGCCTCTCTCTTTTAAGAGCTCATGCTGCAGGTTAAGGATCACTACTGCTGACTGCGAGGCTATAGATTAATCACAGTTACACCCGACACAAAGGTTCTGAAGGCAATGCAGCTTATGACTGGTACTGTTGGTTATGGTAGTAACGTGTATGGGTTTGTTGCTGCTGCTAATGTCGTTAAGTGCTGCGAGCTTGTAAAAAATGATGGCAGAAGAACAGCGGTAATTCTTCCATGATTTGATGATATTATGTTTAGATACTTTTGTTTTCATAAATTAATATTCCAACCTGGTACCGATGATATAATTTTCAGCCGCTTTTTGATTAATGGGCTTGGCCATATTTTCATTTTATACGAGCTTAGTCAAATTAATTCAATTAAGCTCAAATTCTCCTTTGCTAAGGTCTCTTGGCTCCAATTCAATGCAATTATATGGGCTTAATTAAAATACCCATAATATTTATATACAATGTAACAAATATCTTTTCTTAGGGGTCATAATCAATCCCTAATTTTTTGCAATGGATAAGTTAAATAATGATAAAGTGGAAGATAGAAATAGAGAATTTTCTATATAATTCAATATATTAAAAGAGTATATAGAGAGCCTATTTATAGGCTTACACAGAGGAAATCAAAGGAAATCAAATCAGATATACATAATCAAAATAAATATAGAAAATCAAAAGAACTATCCTAAATATCTTTTAAAGATATTTAATTTCCTAATATCGCTAACATCCCTCTCAGACCCAAGTGACGTCGAAGAAGTCAACTAGAGTTTGAATTAATATTGCTTAGCACCATGAAAACCTATTACACCGTGGGGCATCGGGCTTGTCAATCCATGTTGTGTGAGACAATCTTTTAAATATGGGGCTTCAGAGGGTGTCGAGAATTGAAGGGACCGTAAGTGACCTATGTGGTTGGCTTGCAAAATAGTAACCGAGCAACGCGGCCTATACGGCTAATGTCGTAGCATCAAGCGGCCTATACGACTAGCTTGGAAAATAATTATTGGGATGCGACCTGTGCGGCTAGCATCAAAAGAAAATCACCTCCATTAAAAAATAAAAATAAAAAGAAGCTCGCCAAACAATGTAGTCAATGCAATTAGCATCCAAACACGACTATTATAAAAAAAGGACTCAATTAGGTACTTCCTCATATAAGACTTGAGCACATAAGGTAAATATTGTTGAGTAGTGATAATGGGGATTAATTTTTTTGGATGTGCGCCAAGGTGCAAAGCTAGGAAAATAAAATGGAAAGATTAGGGAAATTTGTTGGATGCATGGGTGCAAAGTGCACCTGGTGTAGTATGATTGCCTCAAGAATGGAAGCTCTAATACCAAGTAAAATAATGATAAAGCAGAAGACAGAAATAGGAAATTCTCTATATAATTCGATATATTAAAAGAGTATATAGAGAGTATATTTATAGACTTGCATAAAGGAACTCAAATCAAATGTATATAATCAAAATAGATATAGAAAATTAGAGAAAATATCCTAAATATCTTTAATAGATATTTAATCTCCTAATATTACTAACAGGATACCTAAATGGGTCGCTAAAATTTAGGTGTTAACACTATAGTATGCATGTCAATTTAATCCTAACCCATTTGATGTTTTTGATATAGGGTGCGTTTGGTACAGCATTTCCAAGGGGCTTTCAGGGCCTGAAAGCCCTTTGAAAATGCTAAACCGTTTGGTTCAGTTTTGAAGCCAGAAAGCTGGCCTTCAAAATGCTGAAGGTTCAGTTTTGAAGCCAGCTTTCAACTGAAAGCTGGCCTTCAAAATGCTGAAATCACTATTTTTCCTTCCAAAACTACCCTCGCTGATTTTTCATATTTCCGATTTTACCCCGAAATATTTTATTTTTTTTAATTAAAAAATGAGGCAGCCCTTCGTCGGACCGACGAAAGGCTACGGCCGCCGGCGAGCCAGATCTGGCGCCGGCGGCCATCGGGCGACCTCCGGCGAGGGTCGCACGACCCAGCCGTCGCGCGACCCAGCCAAGGGCCACCGGATGTCAGGGACCGCGCGACCCAAGCAACCGCCGCCTGGGTCTCGCGACTACCGGCCGCCGTCGCGCGACCCTCGCGAGACCCAGGCAAGGCCGCCTGCGGCCGCGAGACCCAAGCGGTGGTCGCCTAGGTCGCCCGACCTCCGGCGACCTCCAGCGGCCCTCGACTGGGTCACGCGACCCTCGCCGAGGGTCACCCAAGGTCGAGCAACCTCCGGCGGCCCTCGACTGGGTTGCGCGACCCTCGCCAGAGGTCACCCGACCTCGGGCGACCTCAGCCGACGGCCGCCGGCGCCAGATCTGGCTCGCCAGCGGCCGTAGCCCTTCGCCGGTCCGACGAAGGGTTTAGGTCATTTAAAAAAAAATTAAAAAAAAAAAATATATATATATATATATATATATATATATATATATTATACCCATCAAAGCCCATTGTGAAAGTTTTTTTACCAAACACACATTCAACTCAAAGTCCATTTGTAAAAAAATTTTACCAAATACAATTGCATTTCCCCAAGTAACTTTAGGCTTTCAGCATTTGCATTAGACTGAAAGCCCTTTACAAATGATGTACCAAATGCACCCATAGTCCTTTCAAGCACTACTAACATGGATAAATTTTACATTTTTTGAAAAAAAATTCTAAATTTTTTTCTTATTTTTTATATTTTCTTTATTTCTTTCTTCTTCTTTTTCTTTATTTCTTTCTTCTTCTTTTTCCTTCGTTCCTTCAAGCGAGGGAAACCTTGCTAGCTTCTGCCAAGGTCAACCCTCTCCTATGGCCTATTGTCCATCATCTAGGCTCTTACGATTGTCAGAGGAAGAAGGCAAGAATAAATATAAAAGTATAAACAAAGATAAAATACAAAAAATTCAGAATATTTTTAAAAATGAAAAAAAATCATCCACATTAGTCATGCCATGTAGGACAACTATCCATATCAACGATTGCTAGTCAAAATTGGCGAATGGCTGTATTGACAAATTGTTAAAAAATTTAGAATTAAATTGGACAAATTAAGATGTTTAGTACCAAATTCGCATCCGAACAATAAGTAAAATATTTTTTTGATAATTATCCAAGCATACCACACATTTGACTATTACTGGCAAGTGCACCTTTGCTAACTTCAGAGCTTAAAGCAAAACTAGAAATTCAACTCCAATAAAGATTTGCTGTTGTTTCATAGGTCGGGTCACCCAAAGTCCAATTTGATTTGGAATCTCTATTTGGATAGGTTAATTTTCCTGGATTCAAACTCAAAATGAGTTACTCAACACCACCAAATATGAAGTTAAAACATTCGATTTTCCAATGTCTTTAAATTAATTACATGATATGTAAACCTCTTAAAATGGCTCATAGGCTCATTTCTTAACTCATATTTGATGGGCTAAGTTGCTGTATAGATTAGTTATATTCCGTAAATGAGTCAAAAATAGGTTTAAAATGATAAAATCCAAATATTATAGGTGTTAAATCTCATGTGCACTTTGCGCTATCACCTCAATTTATGTATGAGTTTCCCTAAATAAAATATAAAAATAAAAGTGTCTTAATAATATCGGTCTAGTTGATTGTGATTTGAGTCCATGCTAGGTCGAGAATGAGAAAATTTATCAAAAAAGTTCAAAACCTATTACAATTGTACAAATTCAATCCATCTAGCTAATTTAGCTAGTCAGCGCTGATGTGGACACTAGTTAAATGACCAATGCTAACATGGATAATTTCTAATAATATTTTATTATTTTCAATTTGTTATCAATTTTTTTTATTTTCCCTTTATTATTCTTTCTTCTTGCTTCTTTTCCAATTTTTCCCCATAGTGACTAGTGAGCAAGGATAGCCCTACCATGGCCTAGTCAATCGCTAGTGAAGGTGGCCTCTCGCAGCTATCAAAGCCATGGCAAGGTTGGTCTTGCCGACCACTTTGGGGAAAAATGGAAAAGAAGAAGAAGATAAGAAAAAATAAAAATTCGGAAAAAAAATTATTTACATCGGCATCAGCTGGATAGTCAATGTCCATGTCGATGCCAACAGGCCAAAATTGATATAATAGGTTGAATTGGCACAATTACTAAATGTTTATGACTGAATTAGCAAAAGAAATGATTTATGACTAAATTGGCATGCTTATAATAAGTTTAGGATTTGCTTTGGTAACTCTCCCATCAAGAATGGGTTGTTAGATTTGCATCATATGAAAACTAGTCAAAACATGTTAAATGGGTTGATTTGAGTTGGATCATTTTGTACTTGACTTGATCTAATCATTTGACAGATCAATTAACATGTATGTATTAGCATCACATTAGAGGGGATGAGATAGGATAGTGATAAAATGTAAGTAACTCTATAGTTGAAATATGTGAGCGATACAAATGGTCTCTCTTGTGTGGGCCTTTTGTAGCTGGGACAGCTTAGGGCCTGCATGATAACGCTCTCGGGAACAGATGTTTCTGTTCTTTTGTTCCTGAGAGCAAATTTTTTGTTTTCGGGAACATAAATGCGTTTGGTAAATTTTTTATTCTCGGGAACAAATTTATTCTCCGGAACAAAATTAGAGTAGAATTCAGAAAGAAAAAAAAGTTTATTCTTGTTACCGGAAACAACTTTAAGAAAGTTTTTTTTCTTCTTCTTCTTCCTCCTCCTCCTCCCACCCCTCAGCTGCCCCATCGCTGTAGTTGGGTGGGTCCAGCAAGCTCACCGGCGCCTCACCAGGCTAGGGCAACGTTCAGCAAACTCGCCAGAGCCTCACCCGACCATCAACAAAGCTTAGCCTCGCAAATCTGGGTGAGGCCGAGCGAGCCTCGCCTCACCCAGATTTGGGGAGGTGAGCCTCACTCAGCCACTGGCAAGGCTCAGCCTCGTAGATTTGGGTGAGACCGACCCTCGCCTAGGTAGCACGAGGCCGAGCCTCGCCTCACCCAGATCTAGGGAGGCAAGCCTCACCCAGATCTAGGGAGGCAAGCCTTGGCTGGCCACCGGCGAGGCTTAGCCTCACCAGGCCAGGGCGAGGCCCAGCCTCACGTCACTTAGGCGAGGCTCAAGCCTCACCGGCAATGGCCAACAGAAAGAAGGGGAGGAAAAAAAAAGAAAAAGAAAAAAGAAAATTTAAAGAATTGAAAGATTGGAAATTTTTATTAAACACATTTCTATTTCCAAAGTAAAAAATTTGAATAGTTACCGAACGCCTTCAAATACTCAGAAATTGTTTTCGGGAACAGAAAAATTGTCATGTACACCCTTAATATCTGGATTTGCTATCAACATATGCTCTCTTGCAACGAGGTTTCGGTGTGAATTAATTTTTCAGTGTTCTGCAAAAGGTTCAGTTGATGGCCAACGTCGACATGCCAACTAACAACTCCAATTTGCGGTCTGTTAATATTCTATTATTGTATCGTCGCTCTCCCAGATTGGTTCTTATGTTTGTAATACATTACCTTTCTCTTTCCTAGCGGAATGAGAAACCCCTTGACCATCCGTGGAATTGTATACTCTCTGTAGGTGTGACTGTACGCCCGGTGAGGTACTGACGTCCTCTGCGCGCTGAGTGGGATACGTGAGGGGTTGACAATTCACAAATAGCTGTCCTTTTGGAGCAGGTTAAAGGTTGCATTAATGTTCGACCAAAACAGAAGTTGGGGTCACTGCCTCCCTCCTCCCTACCAACCCAAACTACTACGGTACTTCACGCTGCTCCTTGCGCCGATCTTTTTCGAAGCTCCCAATGAACGACAAAAAAAATCGTGGAAAATGAGCTCAGAAATTCGTATTTTTTAGCACATTTCTCATTTGGTTTTTCTACTTGGGAAATGTCCAAGGGCTTTTAGATGCTCTTTTCAGCAAACGTGAAACTTTCCTGACTTTTCCAAGTTTGAATGTGTTTGCCGTGTCAAAGCTCCCTGCGAGGAAACATTTTTTGATTATATTCAAATCATATATATCTTTCTCATTATTTAATAATTACATATATATCTCTCCTATTGCAAATGTCATTTAATTGTTATAGTTTACTCGAGTGCTCATACTTCTTACATAAAAATGAGAATATAGAATATTTGAATCCCCTCCTTTTTAAAAAGTCAAAATGGAAACGATTTATTTCAAAAAATTTTAAACAAAATTCTCATATTGAAATGACTAAATTGTCCTCCTTGCAAACTCATTTTAGCATCATGCTTAGTGGTTGGCAATTTAATTTTTAATTGATTTTAAGTGATCTGAGAGAAAAGTTGGCTGGGTCTTAATCTTTACTTAGTCCCTTCCTTCGCACGATTGACCTCTTCCAATTTCTGCCAAGGAACGTGAACAAATCCAGGCGAGAGTAGATGATGATTAAACCAACCCCAAGAGGCCCACACATGTTTTTTCTTCCGCGGAGTAAAACTTGAAATGACACTGGAGAGAATAAATAGACTCCATCTGCGGTGCGTAATTTCTCACAGATAAGATAGACGGTAGTTGAGTAATAGTCTTTGAGGGGAGTCGGTACGACAAACTTTTGGGCCTATAATATCGGCTCATCTTCAATCAAACAGGTCCATCCCCTTCTTCACACCGCCGCTCTCTCCCTCTCTCTCTCTCTCTCTCGCTACATAGTACATAAAATGGGATCAGTTGCAGGTGCTGGCGGAGAGTTCGCGGTGAAGTTGGGCAAGAAAGAAGTGGTGGCGGCAGCACTTCCCATGCAAGAGCATTGGCTGCCCCTCTCCAACCTCGACTTGCTCTTGCCTCCGCTTGACGTAGGCGTCTTCTTCTGCTACCCCAACCCAACCACCATCGCCTCACAGGGGCTGGGATATGGGTCCATGGTTGGTATCCTGAAAGCCGCCTTGGCCCAAGCTCTGGTCTCCTACTACGCTCTCGCCGGAGAGGTGGTCCAGAATTCGGTTGGTGAGCCTGAGCTCCTATGCAACAATGGGGGGGTCGACTTCAGCGAAGCTTCCGCAGACATAGAACTCCGCCATCTCAACCTGTATAATCCCGACGAAACGATTGAAGGGAAACTGGTGCCAACAAAGAAGCGAGGCGTGCTTGCTGTTCAGGTATAGATATTAGATACAACCACGCCATATATTGTTTATCCCTCTCAAGAGATCGAATCACTTTATATGCGCCCATCGTCAGCTTCATTTCACTTAGACCGACGGCCTTTTTCTTTAATCTTTTATTTATGCATAACCAGCATCGAACAGAATAGTGTATCCTTTGCCTCGAAGTCTATCGGCTGAATTCTCCAACATCGACTGAGAACAATTCACAAAATTGATTTGGGACCTTGTCAGTATAACAGTCTTTGGGTTATTGTAAAAGTAAAGACAAGTTAATTTTTAATTATTTATTAATTATTTTTGTTGTAGGCCAAGATAGATTGTTAATCAAACAATCAAACAATCATTTCTCTTTAACCGATCAATTTCGATACTCATTTAGCATCATTCATAAAGAAGAATATTATTTAGACTTTGATCATGAGTAACATCATAATCTGTGATTACATACATCAAGGATTTCTCATACGAACCATGAAGACGTAGAAAGATTTATTGCTAAATGTACATAGGAAAGAGAATCTCAAACTTTTCACGAGTTCCTCTGATTTTATTCATGTGATCAATAAGATGACACATTGTCTCATTGCGTCTATAGAGAACAGTGAGAAGATAATAGCATGATACATTGACTGAGTAGAACGGTGAAGGAGGAGATTATCATTTTTCTTTTTCATATTTACTGTGGTCGGAATTGAATGGATGGAAAAATCTTGGAACCGTGGGGGGCGGTTCAGATGGGACCGAGGTGTCATGGCTGGGGCTCCCAGGGCCCTCAGGCACGAAAGATTGATATTTATGTGGCAGAGGTCGGATATTTCACCATCAACTTCGCAGAAAACGTGCGAAGACTCTTAAGGAATCTTCCCCTTCTAGCGTTAGTCTATACGATGAAGTCATCTCGATTCTCGAAGCGATTATAGTTTAAATTAAATGGAGGGTTAAAACATTGTTCAGTTGTTGAACTGCCCCAATGGATGGGCAAAAAAATAATGTGGTGTCGCCGAAAAACTACTATATGAAGATACCATTAATTATGTGTACCCATATTGGGACACACATAATTACTTATTAAACTATGATCGTTTCCGATGGTCTATTTGTCATGTGATAACTTCCCGGCTAAGCTGCCTAATGTATGTCAAGATTATGTTGA
The DNA here is from genome assembly GCA_014858505.1 of Corymbia citriodora subsp. variegata. NCBI lineage: Eukaryota > Viridiplantae > Streptophyta > Magnoliopsida > Myrtales > Myrtaceae > Corymbia > Corymbia citriodora. The sequence continues at coordinate 20,218,345 of CM026420.1, read as the reverse complement.
ACTTACCTTACATGTTACTGAGGCACATGTTCTTTTATCCAATTTTTGCATTATGATTAATTCTGTTCATTAAGACATAAGTTTTTCATTTGATGGAAAACATTCAGGCGACCGAGCTAAAGTGTGGGGGGATAGTGGTGGCGTGTACGTTTGACCATCGGATAGCTGACGCCTACTCGGCCAACATGTTCATGGTGTTTTGGGCAGAGACGGCTCGCTCCGCTGCCCCGACATCGCTCCCTCCTTCCTTCCGCCGCTCTCTCCTCAACCCTAGGCGTCCGCTCTGCGTTGACCCTTCTCTAGACAGCATGTACATCCCAGTCTCCGCGTTGCCCCCACCTCCCAAGCAAAAGCAAAAGGCAGATGAGCAATACGAGACAACAACGTCGAGGGATGACGACTGTCTGGTAAGCCGCATGTACTACGTTACTACCGCCAAGCTAAGCGAGTTGCAGCAGAGGGCCTGCTCCAGCGGAAGCAAGAGGTCTAAGTTGGAATCGTTCAGCGCTTTCCTTTGGAAGATGGTGGCGGAGTCCTCCTCGGTCGCTAATAACGATAACAGCAAGACGATGTCAAGGATGGGGATTGTGGTAGACGGCAGGTGTAGGTTGATGAGTCGGGGCATGGACGGTAAGCCCACACCCATGGCGTCCTACTTTGGGAACGTGCTGTCGATACCATTTGGAGAGAAGAGGGCGATGGAGGTGGTGGAGAAGCCGTTGAGCTGGGTAGCTGAGGCGGTGCACGAGTTTGTGGAGAGGACGGCGACGAGGGAGCACTTCCTGGACCTGATAGACTGGGTGGAAGAGCACCGGCCAGTGCCAGCGGTGGCGAGGATATACTGCAAGCCCGGGAAGAAGGAGGAGGAGGAGGAGGAGGAGGAAGGATCGACGGCGTTCGTGGTGTCATCGGGACAGAGGTTCCCGGTGACTGAGATGGACTTCGGGTGGGGGAAGCCAGCGGTGGGGTCCTACCACTTCCCGTGGGGAGGAGAAGCCGGGTATGTTATGCCTATGCCCAGCCCGCTCTCCAACGGGGACTGGGTGGTCTACCTCCACCTCTCCCGGTCTCAGGTGGCCTTCATCGAGTCTCACGCTCCCACCGTCTTCAGGCCCTTGACCCCTCGTTATCTTAACCTCCTTTGATTCTTCTTCTTCTTCTTCTTCTTCTTCCGCCGCCGCCGCCGTCGTCTGTATGTACCCTTATGTGCCTCATCGCCCCTTGTCAGTGTTTGTCCTATTTAATTAAAACCTTACGTTCCTTGTGTATTTTCTTTTCCTCCATCCGTCTTACTCGGTCCCTATGATTTGATCAAGCCGAGGCACACGTCTAGGCATCTAGATTGATCAGTCTTTTAATGTCACAAGCAATTTGACAAATGCAGACATTTCGAATTGTTCATAATATGCGTCTGTGACACAAATTTTGTGTAGGGAGAATTGCACCACAAGATAATTACAAACAAATATGCGGACTACATGACTATTGTACCATATAGAATTTTGTTTGATAGTAATTAATTATGACGCCAGCCCCATACATGACCATTTGAAAGAAGTCTAATCTCGTCAAACTTTCATGTTGCCCCATGTTCGTTTATCTAACAATGAAAGATATTGATGTCTCTTGGTTCCCCTCTACTTCCCCCTTTAGATTGGTCGAAGTTCGGTCTAGTGCTTCTCTCTCATGCAAATATTTTGTCACTTTGCGTCCGATTCAAACATAAACCTACCAGTATTTGTTAATTTATCCGGTTGGTGAAGAAAAAGCTCCAAAACGCAATTGCAAGCAGTTAGACTCCATATACCTACATTTAAACTTCGGAAACTTTTTATATATTAAAGCTATGCCTTCAATGAACAGCATTAAATATCAACTAAGGTTGTTAACATTGAAAATCTAACTACGATTTGTGAGGTATTGATAAAATAAAAAATGAGATCGAGGATTGTATGAATGACTAATTATGTCTTTGTCTTAGAACTTAGCTTCATCTTTCTTTTTGCGTTAGTCTAAGTAGAAAAGAAAAAAAAATGAGGCCCATCACCGCTATCATTGTTTATATGCTGACATTACGACCACACGTTCGTCGTTTCAAGTCCTTTATTTTTTGTCCGCCTATCTCTATCCTCGAGAGCATTTATGATCAATCGTTTTCAAGAGCAGCACTATTCGGGGTCTAATATCTGCTCGGGTTGTCCTTGAGTGCGACTCCTCCTCGTGGAACGCTAGTTTCTCCTTCACCATCAGGAGGAGGTATCCCTTCATGCGGCCAAGTCAATCTTGTCGTCAGCATCCTTTTAGTGGGAAGTCCACCTCAAGTCGAGCTTCTTCTTGTGTTTGGGAGCAAAGCACCTTGTAAGCCTCCTTACACTAGATAGGAAATGAGGATAAAATTTAACCGAATTTAGGACAAGTGCTGGAGAAACACATATGTCACAAAGAGACAGATGAAATCAAACTCATGCGATATCTTTAGCTATCATAGGCCGCTATCAGATGAAATCGAACTCATGTAATATCCATTTTGATTTGGCGGAGGACGTAAGCCGGGCTTACCCAAGAAAATTGATGGGAAGAGAGAGCCTCCTGCGCGCGCTACTCATTCATTGCCAGTTGCCACTGGCGTCTCAATTGCAAGCGTCCTTCTGACCCCAAAATAAAAATCGGAAGTGTGCGTTGATTCTTTTGCATACGGTACTACTCTTTCAATGGTCCCTTTCCACGTTTTTTGTGTTTTTCTTTGTCCTCCCTCTCTTTTCCCATGGACGGGACTTGTCCCATTAGTTTCATTCTTCAGTAGAGAACACAAAATTATCTTTCCGATGTTAGTTAATCGTCATCGAAAAGTTTTAGGATAGGTTTGTTGAAGTAACCAATCCTTCCATCAATCAACTTAATGTTTTTATTGGAAATTCTAACAAAGCTAAATAATTTTTCAAAAGTTTGCAAGTGAATTGCGTGGCTCCTATTTCAGAGTCTATAATTTCCGGCACAAAGATATTCCCCAAATATTTTCTTTGGTGTCCACCCGGTGGATGATTGCTTATGTTGGGGAGACACCAAATTAAGGAAAATTGTCCAAAAAAAATCATAAATTTATTGTAGTTTTGTCAATTCAATTCTAAATATTTTAATTATATTAATTGAGTTATAAACATTTTTCATATTTTTGCCAATTGAGTCATTAGGCTAAATGTGGCAAAAAATTACTGATTCCTTCCCTTCTTCCTCTAGCCAGTCATTAGGCCGTGGTGAAAATTTTAATATATTTTGAAAATTTCAAATTATTTTTTTTTTCCTTCCCTTCTTCCTCTAGCCAGTCATTAGGCCTTGGTGATGGTTGATGATCAGCTAAAAGCAAGGCCCGGCAATTGGCTAGAGGAAGAAGGGGGAAAAAGAATATAAATAAAAAGAAAAAAAAAGGTTTAAAAAAATATCAAAATGTTATTGCCCACGTCAACACTGGCCATGTAACATAGGAAATTCGGTATTCTTGTCAACAATTTCTCTTAAAAATTAGTCAGATTTATCAATTAGTAAAATGTGAAAACGTTTATAACTCAATTAGTATAATGAAAATGTTTATGACCAAATCAATAAAAGTGTAATACGTTTATGATTGTTTTAACAATTTTCCCCACCAAATTGAATTCTAGCCTGTTTATACAAGGAGATGTACTTTATACGTTTGAGGTACTAGTGTGATATCCCTTAGTTAATCGTGATTATTTTTGTTGTTGACAGGATCCGTATTAAGTATGATAATTAAAAAGTTGCGAAACACGTAATTGGGTGAATAAAGTCACATTAGCATAACATGATTTGGTTGGATACACGTTCAACATTCTCAATGGCAAGAGTTGCTGGTAGTTAAGAATAATGCAAAGAATTGGGAAATTTATGTATATTTTATTGTATATCACTGAAAAGTACATGAGCTTATTTATAAGCTTCATAAAATGATTCTCTAAAGTAACAAAATATGATAGATTATCTAAAATAATAGCATATTAGAATATTTATTATAATCAATTAGAAAAGTATCAATAATATCCAAAATATCACTAATATCCCCTCAAACTCAAGATGACATAAAGAAAGTCAATCGGAGTTTAGATAAAAGATCTTTAAAAATGCCAAGGTGATATGCTTTTATAAACATATCAGTAACTCTGATCTATGGATGAAGTGAAAACGAATCGCATAATGCTACAAGGCACGTGAGATTGTATGAAATAACAGAACAATACAACATTAGATACAATTAATTAAGAAGGTATTTAGAATATCTTAAATAAATGAAATATCATTAAAGATTAAATGATGATCCCGACCTACCACGCGGATGACTCCAAGGTTTGGAAGCCCTTGTTCATTTTCATATCTACCTTTGCCAATGCACATCACATATAGCCATTATTATTATTATTATTATTATTATTATTATTATTATTATTATTGTTCAAACTATATAGCCCTTATTTGCTTCCTGACATTTTGAAAAGCAGGGACATTAATGAAGATGTGGAAATCGTGGGACATTTCTCTTTTGTCACGGCACTCCCCTCGTCGTGTCGATTTGGAAAGAAAGAAACAAACACATCAATTGAAAGTTGGCTTAATAGCATCATATGTGGAGAACTTTTCCCCGGAAGCATATTGCAGCCCTGTAAAAGTTGGATAATGTATTTGGCGATGACAATCTTCAATGCGCACGAGAAATCTGAACGCTTTGAACATGATGACATCCAAATTTTAAAATACCATCGGTGTATAATGCAGGCTAGATAATTCAATCTTGGCGGTGACTGTGCGGGATGTCATGGGGGGTCTCTGGATGTAAACTGAGTCCATTACAAAATGCCGGACAATGACCTCGGAAAGTGAAAGATGACGGAGACATATTGACTCGATTTGGTCTCACCAACCCTTTTGTAGCAGTTCGGTCTTCTGCTTTGAGCCGAACAACCCCAAAGCACCAATATCTCTTCGGGGCACATAGTCTTGTGGTTGGAGTTACTATATAAAATGCAGATTAGTTCATCTCTCTCCGCGACTTAACATGATTTTGGTTTGTATTCTATTCCGAAGGGCAGAGCAAGGATATAAAAGAGGCATCCTGGGTTCCGCGACTTTATTTGATGATCGTTGGAGCGGTTCAGCTGGGGACGGGCTAACAACTCTCATGCATTTTGCAATAGAGATGTCTTCGCACCAGTCACAGCAGTCCCAACTGTCCAAATTCAAAGGACATCAACCAAAGACGCTTCAGAAAAATAGTTTAGTACTGCCGGTCACATCATGAGTGGGCTCTGGAAGTGGTTTGGGTTGCAGTCGTACCACGAACCTTGTAGCCCTTTTCCCTAGGGTAGGTGTAGGACAAATCTACCCCCAACGACTCAAGGTATAAAGAAACTAATTAAACAAATCGCATCCATTATTAAACAAGCATGCAGGAGAACGCAAATGTTGCAACGTGGCGGTAGATATAGATCTCCTGGAACGTATGGATTATCGGTGCATTTCATAGTTATTGCTACTTGATGTACTCGTTGACTAATAGGGTATGCAATTTAGGACAACTCTGATATGATAGAATTAGCTGGGAATTAAGATCATCAGATATTGCCCCCAAAGGATGTACTCCACGTCAATCGCGGATTGAATTGGCACAACCCAAATAGGTTTATGACTTTTTTGGCAATTCCCCCTAAGAAAAGTCAACACATGATAGCAGTCGCCAGTGGATTTGGATCAGGTTCCGCAGTATTGACCTTGTCAGCCGCATATAGATCGGAAATGTTTGAAAAGATAGAGGAAGCAAAGAATTCCTGGCCCCTTTCTCTCCAATGATAACACATCTTGCGGCTAAAATATGCTTTTGCAGCCCGTCAACTGTGATGCATAATTTCTCTCGTCTGTGTTAGGTTTGTGTTCATTAAATAAAGTAGGAAGACCAGATGTATCACGCCAGGCACCGTAAAAACGTTATAATAATTCGCCAGCCGGCGTGAACAGGACGACGATCTGATGGAGAGTTGTGTGCTCTGGTGTAATGACACTGGAGTCAAACTACAACCGATTCTTAGGGCAATTGCGTTACGTATTTGGTCTTCAACTTGGTCAGTTGTCAATGGGTTCAAAGAATGATACCCTCTTTGCTACCCGCGAGAGATAGTACGCAGAATCGATTTTGACCAATCTCCGAGACCGGCGGTTGGTGTATGTCGTAGTCCCAAATGGCCGTCGGTGGATGCTCAGGGCAAACAAACGAGAAGTAGCCATGCTCAGCAACCCCTGGTGTCCCTGCGGCATTCTCTGGGATCTCTTCGGGCTTAGCCAGTGGTCCGGCCACACTCACCATGCTCACATGAAGCCAACCTCCGATTTTGCAAAGATACTTGATTAGACTCATCCATAATCTAAGTTTTGGCAAGCTCGACTTAATAAGGTATTTGAATAGCTTGAGCTCAAGCATGTTGAACTCTCGTATTGAGCTACCCAAGAATAGCTCGACTTGATTTCACTCTAGCAATGTAGAAATTATACGTAGCAAGGTTAATTTTCATGGGACTAACAAGTACATGCTTTAATTCTTTACATGTGAAAAGAAAATTATGCCACATTTAATAAATGGACATCACATGTGATGAATTGCTAATTGTGATAATAGCTTTTCCACTATCAAACATATCAAGTAGAAATCGTTTCACACATAAACGCAATAATGGACATTACAATGTTTAAATTTAAGGTTGATTTGTTTATAAGGAGGGTTAAGATGAAGCATGTATATTAACTTATTTGACAAACCAAAAAAGAAAAAAAAAGGTTTAGATATTAGTGTTGTTATTTGGATCAAGTACAAAAATAAAATGATTTATGTATTAGAGCTCATGGCTATGGTCCCCACTTAGTTACCAACTCCAAAATTTCAAAATAACAAAAAAAAAATGTGGAAAATCCTCAAAAGAGGCCACATCGCTCCGTCAGTATTCCCAATCCAGTCACTCTCAGACATCTAAAAGTTAGGCAACCTCAACTTCTTCATAAAGGTTTCTGAAGGTATCACTTTCAACATTACGACTTATTCATTTGTCTCGATGGAAACCATTGTCATGTTATCATTGCTATTTCAGTTGAGATCCCCCCAACCAGTACTCCAAATGTGAAGTGAGAGATTCCACATAATTATTCTTACCATGGGCTATCAGTCAATCCTTAACTACTTACCATATTTAACTTGCCTTTGCACGCTAGCTAAGAGAGGATAGGTAAGTGGAAACATCTTATGCACTCACGACTGATTGATCGATTTTTTGGAATTCCAAAAGTCGATAATTTTCTAATTACTACAAGTCGCAATCGATGTGGTCCATTTCCTCTGCACATCAGCCACATAATTCATACTAGTTCTCCCGCAAGCGCTAGGGACGTGCACAACTTTTTTTGAGATAACATTATAAATTACATCTATTAAATTTATTTAGTAATACCATTCTAAGTTTAAAATGAGAATCCTTGTATGTAAAATTGCAGCTAATAAGAAAACTTTTAAAATGACATTCATGTCCTTTGTTTTTCCATTGTGGTGAGGAGTTGACATTTATGAAAAACTAGATGGAATGGTGGTTACGCAAAAAAATAAAAGGTGAGACAAATGACTCTTTTGGCATGATAAATGTAGATAAATACAGATATATAAAATACCTTTTCTGAGTCAATAGATTAGCATGAAGTGGGAGGCCCTTTCTCAGGTGTCAAAAGCAACGAAATAATGAAATAATCTCTCTTTTCTTTTGGAAAACTAAAAGTGAAACAAAACCCATTTTTGACATAAATGTATTATTATAAATATACAAAGTATCTCTTTGAGTGGGAAACAGCGGGTTATCAGGAAGTAGGAGACCCTTTTTCAACGGTGAAAGAAGCGAAGCAATGAAATGATCTCTCCTTTCTAGTTTCTACTCTTAGCTCCATAGGAGACGACCCTCCGAGAATGTCATGATGTCATTTTAGCAAACGGCAAGTGCAACTATAGCAATGATTGGGCCTAATGGTGTAGGCTTACGCACCAGTAGTGTAAGGCCCTCTCTTGTCACGGGTTCCAATTTTCCCACCCCGCTCTTTGGTTTCAGAAAATCTTGACTTGTGTATGGCGGTCTTACCATGGCGTGAGATAATCGCAAACTTTTGCTCCTGTCTCGCTAGTACCATGGTAGGGCGATGATGACAGACTTGCTTAAAATGAACAATAGCTTTAGTGGATCATATCCAGCATTCCATTGTGGATGTAAAAGTCTTAATAATAATGCCGGGAGGTCCACTCCCATTCTTCTGTTGATAAAAAAGAGGAAATTGCAAGAGCAACCAGTAACCTGATGCGCATCAATTTTAATTTTGGGCCAACCAAACAAACTGCGTAAGCCCACCGATTCTATGATTGGGCTTCTCTTTTGGGTTGCCCTTCTGGTCCTGGACCTCCTTGATTCTCTTTATTTAGGGAGATTCAGTCTTGATTGATCGCTTCCATCTTTGTACTACGTTGTTATGTCGACATTCAAGCGCTTCCATCACATTTCTTCGCAAATTCCAATTGCTGAGCCAGCGCCTTTCCTTGAAACTGGCGTCTCCCTATGAGCTCTTTACATGTTCAATCTACTAAATGAAGTGACTTTCAATATTAGTTCACTCATTCTAGTTTTTTGCAGAGTGCTAACGATCACTCCATTCTTGGAGACGATTTCACTAATTTTCATCATGTTTCCATCTCGACCCAAACGGGATTTTGGGTCACCAAGTGTCATCATGTGAACATTAACGACCTCCGTAGCCCTAAAACAAGGAACTTCCGTATGTTAACGTTATGCAACTCTTTCCCAAATGGAGCGTCCTTGAAATCTCTACCGGACCGCTACACATTGCTTCTCTCCCCTGCTTACACCCTCATGTTAAATAAACAATAATAAATAGATGCATCAAGAAAAGTTAATCTTATAGTGTTTGGTCCACTTAGAGAGAGGATTTGAATTTTGGCCACTTTCTGAAAATAAGAAAGATTTAAATTTAAGTTTTGAAACTCCTAGAGATACATGAGAATGTAATTTTGAAGTGTTAAAGATTTATTTTAATTTTCATGGTTAATCATTTGCGAATCTTATTCCATTGTAATCCACCATGGACTCTTTGTAGGATTTCTTGGAATTCAAAATTAAGATTTGGATCATTTTTTCATGATTGTTTTATTATTATAAAGAGAAAAATAATAATGGAATATAACTTGAATATAAATATCCCATGGGGGAGGTGGAATAAAGGTGAATGTGATTTTTTATATCCATAACATAAAATATATTTCTCTTAAATAACAAATCTCTTATATTAAAAATAATAATATTTGAATTCTAATAGAAGAAAGAAAATTAAAATTAACAAAAAAGGACAATTTTTTATTTATACATTTAAATTTCTTTCTATTCTATAATATATTCTGTAAATTTATTTATTTAGTGTCAATATTTATTACATATTTTAGGTATATTAGTATAGTTTATTATTTAATACATTTTTTTATTAAAGAATGGTGGAAGGGAATAAAAAAGAGAGGAAAAAATAATTAAAAAATGAGTAAACAAAAATGAAGTAGATGAACATCGATTTCAAATCAACAAATTCAAACTTGAAACAAATCTTTTTAATTCACTCCGTCTCCTTTTTCTTCGTATCTCTAGTTCATATTGACACTCCACGACTCCTTTGTAGTTCTTTGTTCACATCAAAGCTCCACAAAAACAAGAGTTTAAGTTCCTTATGCTCCATAGCTCTCTAGTTCACATTAAAAGCCCACAAATGTAGCAAAAAACTTGAAACTCCTCTTTTCCATAGCTTTTGTAGTTCATGTTGAAGTTTCATGAAAGTAACGAGAGAGTCAAAAAACTATACTTTTTGGAACTACAAATGTGAATAATCATGCTTTCTGTCGTTTGCTAGATGTGGTGTTTACTATCTAATCAATCACTTACATTTTGTCATTGTCAAACCTATTTAACATAATCATACAATAATTATGAATATATTGATGGGTGTTATCTTCATTTGTGCATTTGTGATTTTTTGTGGTGCGGTTTGGGTTAAATGGAAATTTGAATTGAATCATTGACACCTCTAGCCATGACATAGAAATGGAGAAACATTTACTAGAGTTCATTGGACAAAAAGCTAATCATCTTAGAGAGTGAATCATTGTTAAGCTTGAAAAGAAAAATTCCCAATCTGAGGTTTTCTAGTTTTACTAGGTTTGCCAAAAGGGATTTCCCTTTTTTTTAATACAACTCTTGTCTATTATAAGAAGTATCTTCTTTAAAAAGAGTATCTAAGAGGCTGTTTTTCGTTAATTACACCGTGAAATAATTTGAGTGTTATAGTCAATTTTTTTGTGAGATTGAGAGATTATTTTGTAAGAAATTGTAAGGCTAAACACCACATTCATTGTTGGGTGTATCTAGGGTTGGGAATATTGAGAGTATTTGAGTGACACTACTATTGTTATCATCCCCGTTGTATCACATGATCTGTAGTGAAATTTCACACTGCTCTCCTCGTAGTTATTGGTCACACCAATTGAATTGTGTACATTTAAGATATGAATTTTTTTTTATTGTTCAATCACTTATTTTTGCAATAATTAGTATCAAAGTTACGGTTGAATGAGTTGAAATGAATTGATGGCAATAGAAGAAGAAAAAAATGAAAATCAATAGTTTTGATGGAAAAATTTTGGTTTCTAGAAGATTTAATTTGAGGATCACCTGTATCAAAGGAAACTACAATTACTCCTATCAAAGGAGAAACTAAATTTGACGAAGCAAGATGAGTGGAAGTTGTTGGATAAACAAGCATCGAATGTTATTCAGTTGACGTTGGCTCATAATGTTATGTTTAATTTTATGAAAACTAAAGTGGGACTAACATGTATGAGAAGCCCTCCACGATCACCAATGTCTACTTAATATGAGATTTATTTCACTTAAGGATGAGTGAATGTGCATCGGTTGCAGATTATATTAATGAATTTGATATGGTTGTTGGTCAGTTGGATTAAATCAAGATTGACTTTGATGATTGAGTATGTACTTTGTGTCTTTTATCATCATTGCCTAATAGTTGGAATGTTACTGATACTACTGTGAGTAATTTCCCTCTATCAACAAGCTTGATGTTGGTTTGATGGAGTTTGCAATTTGGATATGAATGAAGACATTCATAGAAGATAATTTGGGGAACCCGTGCTTACTACTTTAGTAGGTGAAGATAAATGAAGCACTAATACCTATATTAGTATGAGTAGAGCAAACCTAAATAGATGAAGTCAATTGGAGTTGTGGCAAGAGGAAACATCTTAAAAAGGATTACCTTAAATTAAAGAAAAATAAAGGTAAGGTTATTAGAGTTGAGGTTACAAATGATGTTGCAATTATGTCTTATAATAATTCAGATAGTGCTGATAATGTCTTATTTGTCATTGAGAATTGTCGTTTGCTGGAGGAATTATGGATTTTGATTATTTTATTTCATGCTACATCAAATAGGAATTGGTTTACTATTTATCAGTGCATGGATAATGATAAAGTGCAGTTGGGAATATATGCTAAATGCGATGGATTGTTGTTGGTGATGTCAATCAAAATGATGGTATTATGAGGATATTGACTATAGTGAGCCATATTCCAGAATTATTGAAGAACATGATTTCCTTGAGTATTTTGGATTCAATTGCACACCATTATATTTCATAAGGTGGATTTTTGAAGGTCATTAGAAGGTGCCTTAGTGATAATAAAATGAATTAAGCATGGTATCCTATATGAATTTTAAGATGTGATAGCGATAGATTTTGCTGTGGAGTAGTTAGATGCATTAGTTCAAGAGTCTAAATTGTTGCATATTTGTTTGGAGCACATTGAGCTTGAAAGTTCTATGTGAAAGGAATTTGCTATATGGTTATGTTGCTGAAGAATTGAAAATATACATTGCTATAACTTAGGCAAACGATGAAAAGTACAATTCAACACAATCATCAAAGAAAACATGGAGATTGTAGAGTTCATTCACTTGGATGTTCATAGGGTATTGCAATTTGCTTTGAAAAAGCATGCTAGAAGTATGCTAAAAGTTGTGGTTGACTACTCAAGGGACACTTGGGTGTTTGTATTGAGGTACAATATGATGTTGTCGTCAAGATTAGACAAATCAAAACTTTGATTGAAAATGAGGCCAGTATAACAATCAAGCATGTGAAGTCTAAAAGTAGCATGGAGTTCTACTTGGAACTATTAAATGAATTTTGCATAAATAAATGCATAACAAGACACCACACTAAATGCCATGTTTAACAAGTTGCACCGTTGATTAACAGAACATCACTATAGACAACCTATAAAATGCTCTCTAAACTAATATAGTTAAGAAGTTTCTAGTGGATGTGCTTAATACAATGAGCTACCTAGAAAATAAATCCCCATCGAGTACATTGGGATGTCAAATTTCTAAACAAGTGTGGTAAGGAAATCTTGTTGATTTTTATTAAAATTTTCGATTACTCATGTTATATTTGAGTCAGTGATGATAATGTCAATGGAAGGATAAGAAAGTGTATGTTTGTAGGCTATGCATAAGGTGAGTGAGACTATCGAATATGGTGCCTAGAATTTATCACTCGTTTTTCCATAGAAAAGTTACATTTGACAATTTTGCAGTAATTTTTGGGTAAGGGTATTTATAGCACCATTTCCATAAATCTAGACGGTTTTTAGCTCAATGTTGAGTTGCAACTAAAAATCATAAGGTAGCAAGTACTAGTGTGGTAATCAATACAGATGCTGCTTATAGTGAGATGGAGTTTGTAAAGGTAATAGTTATTGTAGTTGCTAAGTTAAATAAGGTGTGTATTTGATCTCTTAATAGATATGAATGTAACAAAGGTTTTTCTTTATCTACGGTAGAGGAGGTTGCGTCTAAGAATCCTTATGGAGTAACTAAATGTGCATGTGGTGTTGGTGTTTGATAAAGTTCATATTTATAACAAAGTTCAAGCAAAGCTTGAATTTCAGAGATGCCTATGGCAATTGAGCACATCAACGGCTATGAGAGAGTAGCAGTGAAGTTCAGATTTCTAGTGAAGCGATTCTGACTTGACTCAAAAAATAAGCCAACTGAAGATTGTTGAAAATATTTCTTAAGCTTAAGTCCCAAAAGGAAATTTTCCTAATTCAAAAGATATCCAAGTTTGAGAGATTTCCTAGTTTGACTAGGTTTCCTAAATGGGATTTCCTATTTTGGATACAACTCTTGTCTATTATAAAAAGTGTCTTCTTCATGAATTTCATCGAGAAGCAAGTTGAGAGAGCATCAAAGCCAATATACCTTGTGGTAGGATTTATAAATTCTTTTGCAAGATTGAGATTGTTGGGTACAATTGGGAGGTTGGAAAATACAAAAAGTGTTTGAGCGATTCGAAAATGATTGTAATCTCTATTGCATTAATTCATTTTTTGGTGGAATTCTATATCATCTTCTTTATGGATGTAGGTAGATCACACCAATTAAATCACGTAAAACTAATATCTAATTTATTTTCTTATTTTATGGTTCGATCGTTTATTTTTTACTAGAGTCCTCCTCGCCTAATTTATGTGTGAGGTTTGCTCCCCTTTGATTAGATATGTACGCATATATACTAGGTTTATATTGGGAAAGCACGATCAATTAAAAGTGAAAGGGGGCACTTTCTGAGAGAGAGAGAGAGAGAGAGAGAGAGACACCCCGGATCCAGCAGGCATAAAGGAAAGCAATTGAAAATCAAATGATGACGTCGAGGGGATCCCACAGAAGGGGATTGGCAGAGCAACCTCCCTTATAATAATTTGCGTTAGCCTTGCTCTAGAGAACGGAAGACACGTGGCTGGTCAAACCCCAAATCCGGTTGGGCGCTGCAAAATTGGAAGCAAAGAGAGGGGTGGGGGAGGTGTTGTTGAAAGAGGAGGCCCCCCGAAGACTTTGATTATTTTTTTCGCTTTGAATTCGGGGAAGGAGTGCGTTTCGGCATCTGCTCATAATCCGAACTCCATCCATCCATCCATCCATCCATCAGGTTCTCTCTTCCTCTTCTTCGTGTCCTGCCCTGCACCCCGCTATCCATGGAGATGGAGAGATGGAGAAATGGAGATGCACGTTGCTCCTCTCTTTGCATATCATTCGACTTTCCTGCTGCACTACGCTTTTATCATCATCTGCTTCCACCGTCATCCATGGCGATCTGTTACTGATTCGCCTCTTCAATTGAATTTCGCAGCTTTTTCCTTCTAAAGGAATTCAATCTAATCCATCCCCTCCCCTCCCCTCCCCATCTGTTTGTGTATTTGCCTCTAGATTTTAAGGGGATGTAATAATATTTCCGTCGCTTATCAAGCCTGGGAACAGTCATTATTGGGGGTGGGGGGGCAGACAATTCTCGTACCAAGATTCCTAATTTCGCCTGATAAAAAAGATAATCGAGTGATCGGAACCGGAAATGCAGCCTTGGAGTTGCCGTGGAATCCCCTCATATTGTTTTTGTTTTTGTGCCTTAACTGACTTCCGTTTCCCCACTTTAGATTCCCTGCTAATAGTTTAGACGATCCTCTAACCAGGATCAGGGGATCCTTTGAGCGTCTGTCTTGTTAGCTAGAGATTATGCAGCTTTCTTTATCATACAAATGAGAAATGCATCTCCTCTGATCACATCTGGCTGATGTTATCCTGGATTTAGTCATGATGTGTTTTCTTAATCATATGATGTAACAGGCTGCTACCCATCCCATTGAGCAGGTCTTTTCTAGTTCACTCTCTGCCCAGACTGGAGCAACTCACTCGGTGCGATATACAGCAATCTGTGTATTTAGGCTAACCCCATGGGAGATGGAGACCTTACGCCTACGTATACAGTTGACGAAGCTCTTGTTGCCATGGGATTTGGCAAGTTTCAACTGCTTGTTCTTGCTTATGCTGGCATGGGTTGGGTTTCCGAAGCAATGGAAGTGATGCTCCTTTCCTTCATTGGACCTGCCGTTCAGTCTCTCTGGGGTCTTTCTGCACAAGAAGAGAGCCTAATAACCAGCGTAGTTTTTGCTGGAATGCTCGTTGGCGCATACTCATGGGGCATAGTGTCAGATAAGCATGGGAGGCGGTGAGTGTCTTGCCCTGTCTGCTCCTTAAACCAGTTGTGACGAAGATGTCCTCCCCAGTGCCTTCAAGATGGTCTGGAATGGTGCATATAAACTAATTGTAGTCGAGTCCTAAATTTTGTAATTGTTACAATTAAATCCTAGGCTTTTGCTGAAAATACGATTAAGTCCTAAAACTTATGCGGAAAGTGAAATTTAAGGATGCCACTTTGGCATTTCCTAAGTGACACACAGGCAATTTTAGGTATGTTCACCCAAAAAACTTGATTGCACTTTTCTGTGGAAAAATTTCTGGAACTTGTATCGCACTCATGGACGAGTGCACCGTACCTTGCATTGTGTCCATGGCTGAGGACCATGGCCAAGAGCATCGATCATGGTCCGATTGCTACTTAATTGAACCATTTGAAAGGTTTAGGACTTTATTAAATTCTGTACACAAGGTTTAGGAATTCTGGTATACTTTTCCCGCTGCATAGGTATGTATGAAAAACAGAGTAACGGAGTGTGTTTTGGCAAGTGATAAGCCCAACTTGATTTGAATAGACAAACTTGTAATGCTGAGGATGTCTTACATGTTTGGTTACCAGATAATCAGGATTCCTGCAAGTTTCTTCTCATCATGAAAACCTGGATAACAAATTGGGATTACTGGACCATATGCTAAAACACTAAGGGTGCTCTGATTGACACTTTAAATCTGGTTTCCTTAATATAAAGGCATAGATCATGTACTCCAGCATTTCAGACGATGAAAAATAAGAATCCAGACTGCGGGTCCTGGAATGGTAGACAACTCTGATAACTATTTGGTTAGCAATTTTGTGACCTCCATGTAATTTTTAATTTAGGTCAATATTTCTGACTGCAGAATTGTAGCTCATTGCTTCATTGGCTGCTTATTTATTTCTAGGAAAGGTTTCTTAATTACAGCAGTGGTTACTTCTGGAGCTGGTTTCCTGAGTGCCTTCGCCCCGAACTATCTTTCATTACTTGTGCTCCGTTGTTTAGTTGGTGTTGGTTTGGGAGGTGGTCCTGTCCTCTCATCGTGGTTCTTAGAGTTCATCCCTGCTCCAAATAGGGGTACCTGGATGGTTATTTTCTCTGCCTTCTGGACAGTAGGAACAATTTTTGAAGCTTCAGTTGCATGGGTATGCTAATCGTTTCCTTTTGCTCCAGTAATTTTGTTTTATCTTATGTTGGAAATTAATATCCCCTATTATATGTTAAAAGGAAAAGTCCTCATTTCTGCTAGAATCTACTGTGCCGGATTCATGTAGGGGACAATTTGGCTTTCGCCTCATAACGCCACTCTCTTCTCTTGGCAAAGGAACGAGGACAAATTTCTTCCAAAGGCCTCCTTGAAGTCTGACTTTTGCTTAAGTACCTTCTAGTTAATGTAGAATGTTTTAGGAATTTTGAGGAATTGGTTTCTCAAATTATCAGCTTGAGTTCCTAAGTGCAAGCATTTTTGAAGTGATAGCATTGTCATATGTAATCCTTACAGACACTCAATGTGCTCCCTACGTAAGCCCTCCTTGAATTTAGGCGTTCACTTACGTAGTGTGTGGGTTGTTATTGCATTGCTAAGATGTCTATGGGTCATTCAATTTCTTTCTAATTATGTTTTTCAGATATTGTAACGAGGGTGAGGTGTAAAAGTCACCTATGGTCAAGTCTTTTGTGCACGTCATCTTTTAATATATAGAGATAATTTGTCCAGTCTCTCAGAGAACTGGTAGTACCTACTAAACTTTGCAAATGATTCAGCCGTAACTGTAGCTTGCAGAAGAAGCTTTGGAAAAATTAAATGGGAATGTAATCTCTAAGAGGGGTAGTGCGGTAATGCTTAAACTGAAATGGCTAATCCAATGTATCTGTTTGTATGATTTAGATTGGTTATCTTGAGAGCCCATTCTGCTTTTCTTGTGTTATATTAGCGAACTCACATGGTTTGACAGTGAAGTAAGATTCTTCATCTCCAAATTTTCTTCACTTTTCTGCAGTTTGTCATGCCAAGATTAGGTTGGAGGTGGTTGCTTGCTTTGTCGTCTCTACCTTCATCTATTCTCCTTTTATTTTATGTTGTGGCACCCGAGTCTCCCAGGTACTTATGTACAAAAGGAAGGATAGCTGATGCTCACAGAATTTTGAAGGAAATAGCTAGGCTAAACAAGACTGAACTGCCTGCTGGAGTTCTAGTGTCTGATTATAATGTTCAATTGCAAGAGAAGAGCATTCCATCTGAGGATACCCAGTTGCTTGCCCCAAGGAGGGAGGAAGATAGAACTCATAATAGCTCAGAGCAGAGTATGGGAGGCTTCTCTTCATTACTTATGCTTCTTTCTCCAAACCTACTTAAGTCAACTACGCTCTTGTGGATATATTTCTTTGGGAATGCTTTCGCATATTATGGACTTGTGTTGCTGACTACTGAGTTAAGCAACGGACGCAATAAATGTTACCCATCTCAGTCGCATCTGAAAAAAACTAGTGACATCAATTATGGAGACGTTTTTGTTACTAGTTTTGCTGGTAAGGTTCACTGCCATATTTCAATGTTTCTTTTACTTATACTTCTGAGATGCTCTCCCCTGATTTGAAATTAAATGTTTAACCATTTCCTTTTACCTGCAACTGTTGCTTGCAGAATTTCCTGGGCTCCTTATATCAGCTGCAATTGTTGATAAACTTGGTCGTAAGCTTTCAATGTCATCTATGCTCTTCTTATGTTGCATTTTTCTGCTACCCCTAGTTGTCCATCAACCAGCAGGTTTGACAACAAGTCTTCTGTTCTGTGCTCGCATATGCATCACAGCTTCATTCACTATCATCTATATATATGCTCCAGAGGTAAATTACTCTTTCGTACCTAATAACTGGTGAAATCTTTTTTGTCATCTCTCAGTTTGATTTGGGAGATAGGGAAACTAGCTTGAAGTCTTTGATTGTAGAATGCTATAGTTCTCATCTTTAATGGTCAGAATTCTTTTGAAGGAAGGTAGCCAGCAGCAGTGCTCAATTTTTGGAGCTGGCTTGTCCAACAATTCATGCATTTGAGCCCTTCTTGCACGTAATGAGAATGCACTTACGAAGAGATTGACTAAATAGGGTTAAAAGGGAAAGAAAGAGAGCTTGATTTTGGCATCATATGAAAAGATACAAGCCCAATGTTCATTTTCTTAAGGAATCGTGGACACTGTACACATTTTTAAGCTTATATGTGGCATCTGGCATCTGTGAATGTTTGACATCGTGTGATAGTGATGTTGGTCTAAGAGTAATTCAACGTGGTTGGATCTTTTGCACTGATCACCTATGGGTCCATGCTTTCTCCGAACGAAATCTTGTATTTGCAGTTATGTTGTCTTAGCAGATGTTGGTTCCACTGAGAGTTTGTTTCTAAACAAGTATTTGATGTCAGCAGCATTGGTATTATTGAGTTTAGAAAATACTAACCGACATGTTATCTTTGGGATTTAATGGAAACTGTAGGTATACCCAACCTCAATCAGGACAACTGGTGTAGGGGTTGCAAGCTCGATAGGGAGGATTGGCGGGATGGTATGTCCTCTCGTGGCTGTTGCATTAGTAAATGGATGTCAACAAGCTGCATCCATAATTCTATTTGAGATTGTGATCTTTGTCTCTGGAATTTGCGCGGTGCTCTTTCCGTTTGAAACAAAGGGCCGTGATTTAACTGACACCATAGCAAGCTCAACAGAAGACGTCAATTCAGCGTGAAGTTGTAAACAGGCGCCCATTTATTGGATGACACCCTTGATGTTTATAAGAAAACTTGGGTGCACGTTCCGAACTTTTGATATCTGCGATGCAACAGTTTTCTTACCACATGCGTACGGGTAAAATTACATATGGATACACTTGAGCTAGACAATTTGTGTATGCGAAGGTATTCTAAGCGGACAGTCTTTGCTCGTGTTCTGTTCATATGACTGTTTATAAACATTAACACCGTCAGGAATGTCTTCTGGTTAATATCTTTCATCGTTCTTGGATTAGGAATCATATTAAATAGCCGAAGCCTGGAGGACGACGGAGCGATGATGCACCATTTGCTCTTCAACTCGTGTGGTGCGACTGTCCTGGTCGGAGCTAGGAAAATACACGCAGAGCCTCCATTCTGTCTTTTTAAGCTTGTTTTAGTGCATAGCGGAATCACGCTCAACTTATTTTACAGATCCACATGCATTGCTAGTAACGACTATGAAAAACAAATGCGAAATAAAAGTGACACATATAGTTCTTTAAATTTGAAATTTCCTCTCCAACATCTTTATATAATTTAATCACACCGGTTTATGAGCTTGTCTTTGACATTCAATCTCGACACCCGAAAATACGACTCTGAGCAGATAGGACTTATACAAAGGATGATGAGTCGTGTCAATCAGAATTACCTAGATCGATGATCAACAATCCATCTGGAGACCTTATTGCTACATGCACTAACCTTCAGAATCAGGAACTTCTCAATAATTTAGATGTTTAAAATGCTTGGACTCATAAGAGAGTCGGATTGGTGTGTCAGATTCCTGCATATGGCTATGCATGCTAGATAATTAGTGATTTCCTTGTAAATAATTTTCATCGAATGCTATGGTAATATCATTGCCGTGTGAGTGTGTGACGTCAAGCACACCATCAACTTGGAGGTGTTGGTACAGTAGACGCAGGAGAACTAGATTTCGCAACTTGAGAAAGGCGACGAAGAAAAGTTATGGAGTCAAACGGTACCAATAACAAAAGTTAGAGAACTAACAACCGACTTAGCTCTTTCTGACAAGTTAAATGAGATTATTGAGATAAAAATAGTAAAAATATCATAACTTTCGTATGATACTCATTTAAGAATTATAGATTTCTTTTTGTTCATTCGATTGTCATAAATTTGAAAAATCAATCATTTGAGTACCATCAACAATTTGTCTCGCTCTGACGTGAACACCATTCGTCCTATATGGCTTTATCATACATGGAAAATTTTCTTAAATACTTTTCAAAAGTTTGTTAATGTTTTTAGATTATTTTTTCAATTATTTTTATTTTGATTTTCCCTTCTTTTTTTTGGGCTGGCAAGGGTCTCCACACAACTTTCATCGGTCGCGAAACCCTCACCCTCAATCACAAAGGCCTTCACAGCCACATTGGGCTAGGGTCACCTTATTATCAGTCGCGAAAGCCGTTACTAGCTCTAGGTGGCCGTAGGCAAGGTCGCCTTGCCAAGATTTGACAAGGGTCACGATGGCCTAACCTAGGCCATTCATCGCTTAGGGTAAGGGTTTTGCAGCTGGCCAAGGTGGTTAGTGACCCTTGCCAGCTTAAAAAAGGGAAAAAAGGAAAATAAAAATTCTAAGAAAATTCTAAAAGTCCTTATATGATAATTTGCTGGAAATAGCGTTTAAATAATCGATTGTACTCAATATCATGTTTAAGTAAGCTAAAAAAAATTATGACATTTTTATTGTTTTTACTTGTGAGATTATTTATGTTATGTTATGCAAATTTTGCTTGCTAATTTTTGAGATTTCCTAAATTCATTCATTCAATTGGGATCACCTATTTAATGTCTCTGTTTATTTTTTTTTTTTTTTTTTGGCGAACCCAACTCCCAAAGAAGACGTTTTTACGAGACAATCTCTAGGAAACGTTCATCGAGAAGGAGTATAACCGAAGAGTGTGTAGTGTTTTTCTTCTTATGATCATTACACAATATCCATTTTAAATCATGGTCAGATAATACCATCCAAGCAAAGTCATAGCAAATTTGAAGAAACGAAAATTGGAACAACAACAATACGGCGGACGGAGAAAGTACAGCAGAAAGGTAGAAGAAAAAAGAAGGGTCGGTTCCTCTCCCATCCAATCATTCATCAAAAGATGAAAGCCTTT
Organism: Corymbia citriodora subsp. variegata; assembly: GCA_014858505.1. Classification (NCBI taxonomy): domain Eukaryota; kingdom Viridiplantae; phylum Streptophyta; class Magnoliopsida; order Myrtales; family Myrtaceae; genus Corymbia; species Corymbia citriodora. The sequence goes on along the minus strand of CM026420.1, from coordinate 20,197,208 downwards.
CTACAGTAAAATAAGCAGTGAATGAATGTTTTTGTGCGCTTTTTTTTTCTCCCGACATAATATTTTTTTTCGTTCGTAGCATTCCCATTTTCGGTGAATGTTTTTAGATGGTAACACCGAGTTTTTACCATTCCGCCATAATCTCCTGCATCGGACACCTACTGATGGATACCCAAATGGATACTCTGCACCCTCCTCTTTCCATTGTGATGCGGTAGATTCTGGGTGGCGGTTTCTCGAATTGAACAAGATCCCGAGAGAGCGAGCGAGCGAGCGTGCGTGCGTGCGTGCTTGCGAGAGAGAGAGAGAGAGAGAGAGAGAGAGGAGATCTACCCCCACACCTACACCCCCGGCCCCTCCATGTCCATGGCCGCTCCTCAGCCCCGACGTCCCGATCGCTCCGCTGCTGGTATGTCCCTCCTAATCTTGACTTCCCTCAATTTTGATCCCTCGATTCTCCTCATCGTCAGCCCATCGGTTCATCTGGCGGGCTGGCCTGTCCGCCTAATTCCACCTCTTATTTCGAGGAGTTTAGTCCTGATGAATTGAGCGGGTTCTGTCTTCTTTTTAGATGCCGCGATCAAAAGAACTTTTCTTCCCCCTTTTGGTTCTGTCGACTCTCTTGGATGAATTTTCCCCTTTTCTCGGCCGCAAAACAATCATTAGTCAATGACTTCCAGACTGGGTGCATCATTTCTGCACAGCAATGAAGGGTAAAAGCAAAAACTAAAGAAAAAAAAGAAATCATACCCATCTGTCAAGTTCGTTTTCCTTCCCCCCAACATGGCTTTGCAGAGTTGATGGAATTATCTCATGATCCTTTTATGTGTTGTTTTAATTAATATGGATTTGTCTCATCAACTGTTGATCTTTTTGTTCACTTGGGGATGGCACGCTGCCTTAATTTGCTCGACTAAGTTAGTACTTGGGCAAGAAATTATTAGTGCATAGACGTCAATCAGTTGGGCAAATGATTACATAGTCATAGATGCAAAGCTTGTCAGCACCGGAAGTTGGATAGGTTTGGTTGATTACGAGTATTGCCTTTGGTCCCTACGATACTACATCACTGAGTAAATTGATTGTGGATGCAGAAGAGGGACCTACTGATCCAGAAAACATGAATCAGCAGTTAACTGTGAGTCTGATGTGATGCATCTTTGTTCTCTCATTGTGCTTACTCGGTAAGGTTCCATGGAATTGCTTTGAATGATAACGTTTCACTTGGGAATGTCTTCCAGCATCCAGCAAAAGGGTCAGTTTCTCCTAATCCTTCCCAGGACGGTGCTGCTGCAGGTTCTCAGAAGGAACCAGTGAGTCAATCAGTATCCATTGGTTTGAGCAGCGATGGTGCTGACGCACATGCCCATGCCCATCATCCACAGACCTTGCATTTCAGAGGTTTGTGAGTCCTACTTGTTAGATCTTTTTTTTGGGCAATGTGGAGCCCTGTAACTTGTCGTTCTTTTCTATGATTGAATAGTTGCGTTCTGTATTTTACTGATCTAAAAATCAGTGGCATGAGGACTGTACTGCCTACTGCTGTGTCTTTGACTTATTAGGCCAATTAATAGAACTAACCAGGCGGTGCAGGTCATTTATTAAGGCTATCAAAGCATTTGTGTTGTGCAGACATTTCTTTATCTTACTGCAAAAAGAGAACTTATTGACGCCACTATTCGAATTTTCAGTGAGAGAGGTTCTACTAGATCTAATTAGGCATTTGTTTTAAGGATAAATTCTTAGCTAAATATATAGTGTGACAACTATAAGTCCCTGTTCTTTTCTTTTGGAAGTGTCCTGACAATGTCATGTGAATATCCTATTCTTGAAATATCTAGATTTCTTCCCCCCCCTTTTTTTTCTGAGCCCAAAGGTAGCTGAGTGTATCGGGTGAGAAGCTTCCTTTATTCCTTATCTCTGCCATTGTTTGTTCCTTTGAAGCCCAAGTCTCATCTTCATTAGTTGCTGCTTTGGCCAAAATGAAATCTCCAAAATGCTAAACCAAATTCAACAAATGTCCTCCCTGGCTTTTTTTTGAAGAAGCAGATGGTCTACTGACTTCCCTGCTGTTTTGCGGAGGAAGCATCTGTTTATTATTTTGGATCATGTCTTTTGCAGATTGTTTATTGCTTAGTATATTGCCCGAGTTGCCTTCAATATTATTAAAGCCACTTTTGAAGGTATTGGGACTTTCCAGATTAATTTTTAGGGGAACAAGTTCTTGCTCTCTCCCAGACCACCAGGTAGGATGCCCCATTTTGAGTTTGTGTTTCTCGTTCGACGATTATTACTACTTTGGACGAATTGTTGGTACTTCTCAATTCCCAGCCATGAGGGAGCTTCCAATAGAAAGATTCCAAAAGGCACTCCTCTCGCACAAAATTTAGAACACAGAAATTGTTCCTTCATGCTGGTTCACAATTTTGATTCCGATAGTCTGTACTTGTATTGGATGGAGGAAAGAGTACAACAGAATGCAGGATTCTCTTCTGTCCACCTAAAATAGCTGAATCAGGAAATTTATGAGGTTGCAAGGGTGAAGATGTAGCAGCTTCCCTAGATCTCTCTTACTATCACCGAAAATAGGTGAGATAGAAAAACTTTGAACGAGGGTTGTAGTCTTGCTACGACTCTGCTGCCAAAAGGCACCTGGAGTCTTCTGGTAGGACACAGTGAGAAGACTGCAAGCGCATCTGAGCACCTTTTCCTGCGACAATAATTTGTGAAAACTCTTTCTATTGGTGATATTTTCATAAATGGGATAATAATCTTTTGAGGAAACCATACATAGCTATGTGCAACATCATGTTGTAAGGTTACATCATCAATCACAAACTGATTAGACTGATTTCAACATCAGCAACTTGATTTCCGTTAGCTTTTACAATGCCTGGAGATTACATGCAGTATAAATAAAAATGAATGCTTATCTTCATGAACTTCAGGACATGGCAGTTCTACTGGGGAGTGGGATGATTTTTCTCAATATGCCGGTGCCAAAGGGTTGGAAGTAGCATCTCCAGTATGTTAATTATTTTATATTCTAATTTTTCACTTATTCTTGCTTGGTCACAATGTATTCTATTGAACTTTTATTTTTATTTTTCGGTGGCATTTAGGGAGTCTACAATGACAATCATTCGCTCGTTTTCCATACTGGCTATGGGTATAGTCCACATATGCCATATGGACCATATTCCCCTGTCACAACACCATTGCCTACTGTTGGTGGAGATGTGCAGATGTATTCCTCACAGCAATTTCCTTATTCAGGACAACCTTACTTCCAACAACTAATGCCTCCAACTATGCCATATATTTCTTCACCAACTCAGGTTTCACAACCAGATCTCACAATGTCGATGAATGTTGACCAGCAAGGTGATGGAGTGCTTTTTGGGCCAAGGCCTAATTATCCTTCACCAGTGGGATCGTTTGGTAGAGGAAGCTTTCCCGGTAATGCTTGGACTCATGGGTTTCATGATCAGCAATTAGGGTTGGATGGATTGAGTTCTGGAGGCCTTTGGTCAGATTGGTCCAAACCAGCTGACAGGCAACGGTCATTTTCCCCTTTATCGCCAGCAGCATCTCCCCAGCCAATAGGCATAGGGTCTTTTACCCAAAATATTGGAATTGTATGCCTTCTTGCTTTTCCATCTTTATCTAATAGACATGCTGTTGAGTTTTTCACCTTTTGTTGTTTGGGGTAAATAGATATTTTGGTCTCTCTGTTGGTTGAGAAAAGTGGTGGTTGAAAATTTTCAAGTGCACATCATTTATGATGGCATGCATTGAGCAGATTCTTGGATTGATACAAGTAGTGCATTAAAAAAACTTAAATACATGATGATGGATGTTCACATTTGAAGAAAATCAAAACACTTTGAGCAATTGGGTGATATTCAGCAGGGTGGACATAGCAGTAGTGGGGTAGTTATTAGACATTTATGAGGTGGGTGGTTATAGTAACAGAGGCAACATTGCAATGTCCAAAAACTGAGAGAAACTCATCTTTTTCCCTTATTGGTATAGATTATGAGATCAAGAAGGGATTGAGACTGTAGCCAACAGACCGCTCTTTCATTTCTGAATGATAAGCTGTTTCTCATTTGGTAGTTCATTTGACTTTCCTTGCCTGCATATGACCATTTCCATAGACTCCATGTTTTTGCAAATGGGTCTTCTAATTGGTTCTACAGCAGGGAAGGTATTTTTTAATCTTACTGAAATAAGCTTGTGAGGATTGATAAAGGATGTTGGACCTTATTGACTATCGTTTATCTTATTCAGGCTTCTGATCTGCAAAGAACCTTGTCTGGATATGGATCTTCTGATCCATATAATAGAGACTTTCTGCAGAGTGGTATCAACAGGAGAGCTAACTTTGGGACTACATCGATTCCTGGTTTAGGACTAAATGGTCAGGGCTGGCTTCCAATTGATAATAGACGGCGCCGTTGGAGAAGCAATGGTGCTATATGCAGTTGTAATGGGACATCTGATATCCTTGGTGACCAAAACCGTGGACCTAGAGCATCAAAGCTGAAGAATCATGCTACTCCTGAACATGGTTCCTCCATTGATGATAGCAAGCTTAGCACATCTACAATAAAGATCCCTCATGGGTCATACAATCACATAGATTTCATCACAGAACACAATGATGCTAAGTTTTTTGTGATTAAGTCATATAGTGAAGATAATGTTCATAAGAGTATCAAATATGGGGTATGGGCTAGTACACCAAATGGGAACAGAAAATTGGATGCTGCTTACCGGGAGGCAAAGGAGAAGCAAGACGCTTGCCCTGTCTTCTTATTCTTCTCAGTAAGTAGAACAAGATATTTCTATATTTATGTTGCTATAGTTGATCAGTCATCATTTCCAAGGGGAAAGTTTTTAGAAAATTCTGCTATTTTGAAAAGTAGAGTGAGAAAAGGTGGTGTTGCTTCCACGACGATTACAATTTTAAAGACTTTTAGATGTAAGAACTTGACTGTAGCTGTCCAATTAGTCTGTTTTTCTGTTGATTAATTGGAATTCCTAATAAATGGTCAACTCACATGAGGCTGCTGGGTTCAATGGAAATTACTTCTGGAGGATCTTTCTATCTCATAGTGAAAAGACATAGTAATCAAGCTGCTGTAGTAAGTGTCAATAATGGGTGAAGACTTATGAAAGAAATCTCATACTTGAAATATCTCAACTGTCTGAATATTTTTATCCAGAGTACATGGTGTGTGTGTGTGTGCACATGTGCGCGTGTAGCTTGTTAATTTCCCATTCACTAGCATGCCCGTTTCTCACTTTGCTTGGAGAATCTGAATCCCTTATTTTAACATTCGCATCAGGATGTTTTTAGTCCAGATCAACTTTGCATTATTCCACTCGTAGAAAATTTGCTCGCTTCTTTTGGCTTAAAGTGACTTCTCGTATTATATCTGTTTCCATCACATGCAGGTGAATGCTAGTGCTCAATTCTGTGGGGTTGCTGAAATGGTTGGACCTGTAGATTTTGACCGAAGCTTTGATTATTGGCAACAAGATAGATGGAGTGGGCAGTTCCCTGTGAAGTGGCATGTTATTAAAGATGTTCCAAACAGTCAGCTTCGTCACATTGTTTTGGAAAATAATGACAGTAAGCCTGTAACAAACAGCCGAGACACCCAGGAGGTACGTTAATCAGGGATACTATCAATCCTCAAAAACTTGGAATGATTGTACTTTATATGCTGGGTCTCCTTCACGTGTTGCTGCACAGCAGTAACCTTTCAGAAAGACATTGCTTCATTTTTTTTAATATCATTTATTCTAAGAGAATCCCTTGGACCTTTAGAAAATAGAATATCCTTCAATGGTTTCGTTACTTGTGGTTTCATCTATTGCTTTATTGTTAAGTCTTGCCTTATTGAAGTTAAGGCGACCCCACTTGATGGTATAAAGCTTAGTCGTTGTTTTTGTCATCAACTTAATGGTTCTTTTTCTTGAAATTGTCTAGGTGAAATTGGAACAAGGTATTGAGATGTTGAATATCTTCAAGAATTATGAGACAGATACATCTATTCTGGATGATTTTGAATTCTACGAAGAACGTGAGAAAGTTATTCAAGAAGGAAAGGCCCGACAACAAGCCAGTCCACCTGTTGTAGGGGTAGCTGGCAAAAATGAGCAGAGGAATCAAGTAATGTTATCCAGTGACTTCATCGATAAAATTTCTAAGAGTTTGGGTGAGGTCATGCGTGTGGATGAGGATAGTAAAGATGATACAATAGCTGATATGGCTAGTCCTGCACATGATAGCACCACTGGCACCAGAGTCGACTTTCAAGATTCTATGCCAGCGTCCATTTCTTCTGCTCAAACCAGTTAAGTTGTCATATTGCTGTATGGTATGTAAAAGCAACAAAGTGTGACTTGAATATATCTACTTCTTGATTACACTGAAGAGAAGGGAGGCTGTGTCTAATGTCTTTGGGATAGATTGGGTGAGTGTCCAAAGTGTCTTGCCTAGTTTTAGGAATCTTGCATGTTTGTGTATGATGTGCTTTCTCAGCTTTGGTTTCCAGTCATCAGCGGTTCTCTTGTTCTCTTTCTGTATATTACCTCGACATTCTGGCCCGATTTATCAATGTTCAGTTAAGTGCCTTGTACTTGCAGGAAGTTCAATAAAAAGCAGCAGTTTACAAAGAAACTGAAAAAACGTCCTTCGCTTATGTAATCGCATTCATATTTTCGTTATGCAACTTCGATGATTTCCTCCCCTTTGGGACGCATAGTATGTATAGAGCGCTGACTTCTGCTCGGAGGTGGCTCTAGTCTCTCGTGGTGGTTGTGTTCATGTTGCCAGTTCAGTTTGGCGGCGGCAGCAGCAGTGGCCGAGTCTTCTCTTCTGGCGGTGTTTAAGTGTGGAGTGAGGCAGAGGGGTGCTGGAAGAGTGATTTCTTTTTACCAAGAATGAGAGTTTTGTTAAGAGACAAACAACTGAACTAAATGCTTCACGAGACTTCAAGCTATCTATTTATAATAATACAAATAGGCCAAAATTACAATGTCACCATTATTGCCACTATACGCAAAATGACAAGGAAATGGACAAAAACGGTTGACACTTCCCCTCATGTTGAGGCATATATATTGCAAATGCCCAACTTGACTAAAACAAGATGAGACGATTCACCTCATGCTCTTTTAGTAAACACATTAATAAGTTGATAACTAAACTGAACAAAGGACATATGAATTAAACCACTCTTCAACTTCTCCTTCTGTCAATCTTCGCATGTTTTGTATAGTAATGCTATATAGGATAGTGAGCAATAATAACAGTAACCTTATTATCACAACATAGCATTATAAGAACGTGAATAGATATACCAAAAGACCTATGCCATCATTTGAAATTGGCTTTAGCATTAGATCGAGCAACCTCATTTTGCTTTTTGTTGTGCCAAGTCACAAGATTCCTTCCTATGAAAGTATAATATCCAGAAATAGACTTCTAGTCAAGAGATCTAGCCAAACCAACATTTGTGAGGCTTCAATTTTTTTGTCATCATGAAGAAACAAAAAAAAAAAAAAATCCCTTTCCCTAGAATACCAAAGGATCCAAAGAACATCTATATGAGTAGAGTATGAATCATGCATAAGCTAACTCACTAGGCTCACAACAAAAGCAAATTAGGTTGGGTGTGATACAAATAAATCAACTTGCCCACTAACCACCGATATAAAGATCAATAATGTACTTCATTTGAGATATAAAGATATCTCTTGAAGATCTAGCAATTTTAATTCCAAGAAAGTACCAGACTTGTACAATATCCCTTATCTTGATTTCTTGTCCAAGATGCTTCTTCAAAAGCTAACCGATCTCATCATCATCATTCCCTATGATAACAATGTCATCAATATAGACAATGAGAATAGTGCTTAACACCTAGTCTCTTCAAAAACAAAGTATGATCAACAATATCCAATTTATACCCAACGGTGGCCATAGCTTTTTGAAACCTCTCAAACCAGGCTTAAGATGACCACTTTAAACCATAAAGTGCATGTTTCAGTTTGTACACTTTACCTTGAAGTTTTTCACAAGAAAAACACAGAGGAATCTCTATATACACCTCCTCTTCTATCTCTTCTCTCTATAAAGAAAAACATCCGCTCAAAGTTGACAGCACATAAAAGTAACACTCGAATGTTATTCAACTTGGCAATATAAACAAGTGTTGATCAATAGTCAATCTCATAAGTCTAAATAAATCCCTTAACATCCAACCGTGCTTTATTTCTTTCCATAATATCATCCATTTTTTATTTGATTGCAAACATCCACTTATATCCTATTGGTTGTCTCCTAGGAGGAAGGATAATGAGATCTCAAGTGCCATTTTTCTTCAAAGCAAGCATCTCCTCCACCATTGCTGCCTTTCATTTTTCATGTGCAAAAAATCGTTGCCAATTTTGCAAAATGGAGATAGAAGTTAGAGAAGACATAAAAGTATGACAAGATCTAGAAAAAGGAGTCATATGAGACAACATGAGATATAGGGTGTTGAGTATAAGTTCTAGTATCCTTTCAAGTGCAAAAGGAAGATCAGAAGGAGAACCCTCACTAGGAGGAGAAACAGAATCCAAATTCGAAGATGACAACCAAACATATAATGTATCAGCGATCTTAACTGGTGTGTTGATAGTAGCATCCTACAATAGTGTCTTCAATATCTCAACATCCGCCTTTAAAAGATACCAATATTTTGCCTAACATGTGTGGTCTCCCTCTAAAATAGTTTCTCTGTTATCTTCCCCTAAGGTTATGTATTATCCTCTTCTTGTGTTGCATTGCTCTCCTCTTAAGAAGAAAGAAAACCATCAAAGACTATTGGAGGAGGATAGTAAGCAATATCCTCAAGAAAATCTAGAATTAGCAATACCTTTACACTAGGACACTCCCCTTAAAAAGGTGGAGCAACATATAGAAATTAGGCTTGTGAAAAATCACATTCATAGATACAATAGTGTGCCTCGAATGAGAATAATAACACTTATAATCCTTTTGAGTATCTAAATATACAAGAAAAATGCAGTGGAGACCATGGGTTTCAATTTTCTCTTAGAGGTGGTATTGCGAGCAAAACAAACACAACCATTTTTGGGGAAGAATAAAAATCATCAGCCCCTAGAAAACATCGATAAGTGTGAAGAAATAAAAAATTCTAATCATATTGATTAATTAAATAGGCATCATTAATTAAATAGACATTTGTTAGGAGATAAGAACAGCGGGAGTGCCAAAAGTTGGCACGGAGGGATACTTAAGTCCCAAAAGTTACAAAAGGTACACTTAAATGTCAAAATTGGAGCAAAATGGATCAGTTAAGTGCCAACGGCGAAAAATTCCGGCCAAATTATCACGTGTCCATTTTCTGGCGACTTAATTTGCTGACGGAGCATTTTTCTCAAAACAAAAAATCCACATGGCAATTTTTTTTAAAAAAATTGTCCATGTCAGATTTTTAAAAAATTAAAATTGATTTTATTAAAAAAAAAAAAGGGGGAGGAGGGGACCGGCGAGGGCTGCCGCCGCCATCGCCGTCCCACCTCGCCGGGAAGGGCCGGCGAGGGTGGGGGAGGGTCAACCGAGGTCGCCGGGCCCCGGCCACTAGCCGGCGACCTTGGCCGGCCTGCGGCGAGGGCCTGCAACCCTCCCCCAGATTCGGCGAGGGTCGCCGGCCCCCACCCAGCTAGGCCAAGGGCCGTCGGCCGCCCGGACCGGTTTTTTTTTTTTAATAAAATCGATTTTAATTTTTTTAAAATCTGACGTGGACAATTTTAAAAAAAAAATTGCCATGTGGATTATTTGTTTTGAGAAAAATGCTCTGTTAGCAAATTAAGTCGCCGAAAAATGGACACGTGGCAATTTGGCTAGAATTTTTCGCCGTTGGCACTTAACTGATCCATTTTGCTCCAATTTTGGCACTTAAATGTCCCTCCATGCCAACTTTTGGCACTCCCGCTGTTCTTATCTCCATTTGTTAGAGATCTGTAATGTCAGTTTTTTCTTTTAGCAACACCATTTTGTGCTAGGTATCAACACAACTAGTCTGATGAATAATGCCATGGTCAAAGAGATATCGTTGAAATTGACCCTCAGTGTACTCAGTGCCATTGTCACTTTGAAGTATTTTGACAATAGCATTGAACTAAGTCTGAATCATTTTGTGAAAGATTCGAAAACATTAAAAAAATTACTCTTATGTTTTAATAGATAAACACAAGTTTTACAAAAATGACAATTGATAAAAGTGACAAAACATCGATGACTGGAAAAAGAAGTACGCTAGGGAGGATTCTACACAATAATATGAATCACATGAAAAGAAACAACTTTTATTTTTTGAAGTTGAATATGTTGAATGAGTTTGTTTAGCCAAAATACAGGGTTCACAAAAAGAAAATTACTTTATTATAAGTCGAAACAAGACAAGGAAAAACATTTTCTAAGGTTCTTAAAGGGGAATGACCTAATCTACAATGTCATTGATGGAGTTCTGTCAATGCTTAATTAACTTGATGAAGGGTAGAAGATAAAGTAGAAGTAGAAATTTGACTACCCTCAAGCACATAAAGACCACCATCCAACCTGCCATATCTAATCTCCTTCTTCATTATCAACTCTAGGAAAACACAATAAGAAAGGAAAAAAAAAGGTTAATTTATAGTTTAGGTGTTGAGCTAGACTACTAATAGAAAAGAATTAAAATGAAATATGTGAAATAGAATACAAGGGAAAGGAGAAACAATTGATAGACCCTTTTCAGAAATAGAAAAGAGGGTTTCATTAGCTATGCTTACTCTATCTCGGCCAAAAGTAAGAGTGTATTAATGAAAGAGACTAGAATAACCTATCATGTAATAACTCCAGTAGTAATAAACCATGGGCTGGAAACAACAAATATATTAAACCCCAAAATAAGATACCTGAAGTGACTAGATTTGAAGCAAAAAGGGAGATGAATTAGCAATTGTGGAGGAGGCAATAGCAACAAAAGCTTTCAATAGGTGCCAACTTGCCTAAAGTTCTTTCAAGGATAACTCGATATTGGTAGTAGGTGTAATAGGAACAATTTCATAGTGGCCCGCCTTGTTTTTTTCACCTTTCTTTATACAATTTTTGCTTGAAAATCAGATTTTCCATATAACTTCAAGCAGGTGACCTTAGTATGATACAACTCATGATAATATTCACAGCTCACAAACCTCCTTAGAAGCATCTTTAGATCGAGAGGATGAATCAGATTTGACAATAGTGCTAGTATTGGTTTCTAAGATAGATTGATCAATAATAGAGGGATGGAGAATTGTTGTTCTATGGCTTTTTCAGAGTGAACTAGGGCATAGGACTGTTCTAGAGTAAGGAAAGGAGACTAGCTAAGGACTTAAATATGTATCTAATCATATTCAACATTTAATCCTATTAAGAAATCATAAACACTAATCATGTCCAAATGTGTATTCCAAGTAGCAATGTTTGCAAATATGGTTGGCTGATAATTGGCACAATGGTCTAGACCTTGCCTCAAACTCCGAAGCTCAACATAATTTTCGAATATAGTCATTTCTTTCTTAGTGTTGCTAGGAATGTTGCTAGGAACCCTTTTTTGAAGTTCACACAAGTATCCCTTGCAACCAACAAAATCCGTGCCACAGTATTAAGAAGCAAATATCCTTTTGCAATATGTGGCTACATCAAGTTAAGCCAAAAGGATTTACCAAAGAGTCATTCGAGATCTACTTATCTAGAGCAATATCATCTAGTTGGTTTCATAGAAGTTCCACTAATATGTCCTATAAGCCCACGGCCTGAAATCGTTAAGAATGCATATTGAGACCATGTCAAATAATTTGTGCCATCAAGCTTCATAAAGATCAAAGCAAAAGTAACATAATTTGTATAACTATGTTTTGCAGGTGCAAAGCTCACCATTGAAACCCCAAACATTGTGTCTTAGAGATCAACCTGAAAAGTGTGGAAAGAGTAATCAAACCATCAAAACTTGTCAAAAAAGCCAAAAAATGTATCTAAATCCTCTAGTAGTAGTTTGAAGTTGTCCTAAAAAAAAATTAGTCAAATCAAATCAAGGGAAGGCAAAATTTGATTTTTTTAGGTTTTCAATCTGATAATATTGATTTTCCCCAGAGAATATAATGGTCCACGAAGTGTAGTACTTGGGTCTTCACAAATGAGAGAATTGTAGGTCAGTGACAAGGCAAAAACAATTTCAAATAAAAAGATTTAAAAAATCACAAAAGAGGTTAAGCCACCCATAGCTGACTACAAAGAAGTTTTAGTTTATCTTGTAGATGTGAGATTTAGGGGAGAGACTAAATTCAAAGAATCACCTCTTTAGCACCACCCTACACTGTGAGGGCAAAGGAGAATGTGAGAAGCAATTGCAGTGAGAGAGGGTGAAAGCGAGAAGAGAGTGAGAAAAGAAGAGTTGCGCAAAGAAGAGATTGGAATTAAGGTTATGATTTCAGTTTAGCCTTTATTTTAATATCATGTTGAGAGATAAAATTGAATTGAATATTTAATTAGGTTGATGTAACCCCAAGCTATTTATTTATAATAAAATGAAGATACCAAAATTATAATATCACCCTTATTGACAAATAAAACTGAACTGAATATTTTGTTAGGTAGTTTAAGATCTATAATCACATTAATTATACAATAAGAAGGAACTCAAACTCCTTGAAAGGTGGCCTAGTCATCTTTTAAAGGAAAAAGTATGTTTTGTGCCTTCTGTGTTGGGAAACACGATTGTAGGTTCATATCAAAGGTCAAATCTTAACATTACATTCGAGACATAAATATGAATACTAACATTACCTGTTCTCAAAATAGTACGAGCTACAATTATTCAATTATACTTTCAATGACTTATTAAGGTTCTCTTACTTTCACACTGTTCAATTTCATTTTTCCCGTGCGTAGTGCTGGTTGCAAAGTAAATATCAACATTTCACCGATTAGTATACTTCAACGGGACAAATAACTTCTCATGAGGAAATAGAAAAATTTGAACTGTTAATAGTTGGTGATTTCACACATGTTGAACATGGTGACTATGATTTTGAAAAGGAAGAAAAAAAAAGTAGTTGGTAACTATTACTTTTTTACATGACTAATGAATTTTAACGTAAAAAATGATACTATTATTTTTTGCTAATGTTTATGTGTTAGAATGCGCAGCAAAAACTCAACATCTCATTTTAGGGAGAGGGATACGTGAGAAGCACCGGTTTGAACCCATTCACAATGCCTAATTGGACTACCCTTTAGTGAAAAATGCAGACGACAAATTATCGGTCAACTAGAATATCCTGCTACCTTATACCACACCAAGATTCAATAGGAGACTTATTTAACATCCCTCGTACATGCACCTTAACAACAGTTCGGCAATAATAATTAACAGAGTGATGGGACATTTTTATGGAGCAGATAATACATAGACTGTGGAGAATAATAGAGGGTAGCAACAGTTCGTTTGTTATGAGCCTACGGATCTACAGATGGTGGAAAAACCCGCAATGTAACTAGGATATCATTGACGCAAAGTGAAAATGACATGTAGCATCATCGCAAGTGATTCTATTGTTGGTAATGAATAATGATGGTCTCTGTCCCGTGGACTGACCATATCATTCTTCATAGCGATTCCCCAGAAAGGTGAACCAGTTAAAAGGGCCTGGCCCTCCTAGACTTTCGCTAACTGACCCTTGCCTTGACTCTCTACTTTCTCCCTCTCCATATTTCCATTTTTAGGTGCACTTTGCAACCATTCCTCATCTAAGTTTAGAAGTTAGTTCCAGGGTCTTCTGCGCAAAAGAAAAATACCAGAAAAAGAACAGAAGCACTCATCTCTTCCTGCCCAGGAGAAAGGAAGAATAATCAAAGAACACCCACAATCAGAAAAGGAGAACGTAAATGCAAAATGCATGAAGGATGGAATGGAATGAGCATCTTATGAAATCAGACGTTTCTATCTCTGTCCCTGCTTTTTGAGCAATCCTCGGCCTCCACTGCTTTCTTCTGTCTCTTTCTGAGCTTTCCTGATCGTTTGGTTCAGAAAGAATACTTCAAGAAGATATGTATCATTTTAACGTGCTTGCTCTCTTAGTCACATGTATCGGGACTCTGACCCCCTCGGTTCATTCCAAGACCAATGCTCCTGATGGTATGTATACTTGTGTACCCTTCCCTCCTCTATCTCTTAGGCCATTCTTCCTGGCAGTTTTGTCTTGTCATTTTTTAGCCCATATCCACGTAAGTCATTACAAGACTCTTTCTGCTCATTATGGCATCGATATTTATGTGGACTAATGCTTACGAATATATATATCTACGTAATTGCTTGACTATGGTTTATGGTCCTAATAAAATGTTCGCTTGCCAATATTTTGCTCTCTTCAATGAAGATGGATGCCCAAATACTAGGAAATCTCAAGATTCTAATATATATATTTCAATGTAAATTGCAGTCTCTGCCCTTAATGTGATGTATAGCAGCCTAAATTCTCCTTCAGCACTGACTGGCTGGAAATCAAGTGGGGGTGACCCTTGTGGCGAATCATGGAAAGGAATCGAATGCTCTGGATCATCAGTGACTGAAATGTCAGTGTTCTATGTGGTCATGTCTGCCTAATTGTGCCCATATAACTCTAATGATTTTGCTTCATGCTCATGTAAGTTTCTCCATGTTTCTGAAAGCACGCTAATTTTTCTTTGAATTTCTTGCAGAAAATTGTCAGATCTAGGCCTCACTGGATCAATGGGCTACCAGCTATCAAGCTTGAAATCTGTGACTTACTTGTGAGGCTGACATATTGACAATAAGTGCATTTATCTCTATGCTGTCTTTCGCATTGATTTTATTGTCATCTGACAACAGTGACTTTCTTTGTCATAGTATAGTGATTTAAGCAAGAACAACCTCCATGGTGACATACCATATCAACTTCCTCCAAATGCACTTCACATGTAAGTACGCTTTCACACATCTACTTTGAATAACAGCTGCATCTTCATCCTTCTGGAATGATCTGGATCTGCAGAACAATAGTATTCAACCTCCCTATTCATTAGTTTCTCCTCATTTCTTTCACTATATGCAAATTTGTTCTTTCCCATTTCTACTCTCCCAATAAAGAGAAGGCATGGTCAACCTCGGTTGAACTCCTAGAAGCCTCCAATGCCATTCATGGCAATAGCAGTGAGCATCTGTATTAAAGGAGCTCTCCATGTGGCCTATGATTTTTGGAGTTAAAATGCAGTTTATTACTCTTATTCCAAAACTACCTAGGTTGTAACATGCTTTACATGGGATTTCAATTATTGTTTTGGCCAAATTCTCCATGCCTAAACGGATTTCTGACTGAGGTCTGGTTTTTATGATAATCCTTGCTATCATCGATCTGGCATTGGCCAATGAACAAAATTCAGTTG
This sequence comes from Corymbia citriodora subsp. variegata, assembly GCA_014858505.1. NCBI lineage: Eukaryota > Viridiplantae > Streptophyta > Magnoliopsida > Myrtales > Myrtaceae > Corymbia > Corymbia citriodora. The sequence continues at coordinate 20,181,694 of CM026420.1, read as the reverse complement.
ATTGACATCAGATTCTTCATGCAGAGACCTTTCATCCAATGCATTCACTGGAAATGTTCCTTATTCGATTTCTCAGATGACTGATCTCAAGTACCTGTAAGTATTTTCATTTCAATAATGGAAGAAGCTTCTTGTTTGTCCTGCCCTTTTTAAGTTATCTTTGTTTGCAGAAATCTGGGCCATAATCAGCTCAATGGACAGTTAAGCGATATGTTCGGAAAACTCCCCAAACTTGCCACTCTGTAAGTTAAAGTAACTTGCAGGAAGTATATTTGCAATTGAGTTCCTAACTCTTTACCTGCTCTCATTATGTATACACGTGATAAAATTTGTAGAACAAGAAATCTACAATTTCCATCTGCCTCGTTATGTCATGTAATGTTAACTTTTGCTTGTCCTAAATGTAAACTTAGTATTGATCTCTACATAATGTAGCAAGAACCAACGTTTTTTAATGCTTTAAGTTTCAGTTAGGTAATTATGCTTAAGAACAGTGGCAAGTATGACATTGTCACAACATCGACCTTCGAATGTCAACAACGTGAGCACTCTGGTGAAGTTTATTTTATTTTCTAGAATTATAAGGGCATTTACATAATTCGATAATTAAATTAATGTCATTATCAGAATCCCCTGTGTAATTAGCAAATAGCATTCTTAGAAACAAGAGAATACATCATAAGTTTTCTCTCCATTTTCGGCTACCAGAGAGAGCAAAAGAGAAATGCCAGAGTTTGCTTCCAGAAATAAGATTTCCGTGGCTTTAGTAAGAGATAGACGGATAAAGGAACTTGCAGTACTTATTATTTCTAGATCTTTCAGTGAATGTTCCATGTAAGCAACCTCTTGGTCCCTTTCAGAGAAAAACTGATTAAAGAACAAGTAAATGAATATAATATTAAAAATACGCAGTGGCCTGACAATGAGGAGGGTGACGTGTTTACTTTTTTACCTATCTTGTTGCTTAAAGATGAGTATTCAAAGGGTGGCTTATTCATAATGAATCAGGGATCTATCTTACAACTCATTGTCAGGGAATCTGCCTCAGAGTTTTGGATCACTGTCAAGTCTCACAAAATTGTAAGTTGCCAACAAAATTACTTAACGATCTTCAAATCTCATGTTTCTAACTCTGGCTTTTTATACAGACATTTGCAAAACAATCAGTTCACAGGACCTATAAATGTCCTTACAGACCTTCCCCTTAATGATCTGTAAGCAGTTAAGCTGACTTTTTGTCAAATTTGGTGATTGCTAGCATTCAGTTTGTAGAGAGTTAACAGCTTGCTTTCTTATAATGTAGATCTTTTTGGAGGATTATGATCATACTTTGTGTTTTGTGTTCCTGTACACTCCTTTCAGGCATGTGATCATGTGTTGCACATTTTGAAATAGATATCAGTCCTCCTATTTATATACATTAATTTTAGACACGCAATTTAGAGTTTCTCAAGGGAGTGGTCAATGTCAAGTGGTGTACATACCACTCTCTACTTCACATGTTATGCCAAGTTCCTGTTGAAGTTGATGGTCTGGAGCCTGATATTCTCAATATATGATCAGGAATGTTGCGAATAACCAATTCACTGGCTGGGTCCCAGATGCATTGAAGGATATCGATAACATTGAGTAAGTTTCTGCCTGTTTGCCTGAAGATTGTGATGAGTTGTCTCCTTGACCGGATATTCATTTTTGTGAAGGACTGAAGGAAATTCTTGGTCCTCTGGCCCAGCTCCTCCGTCACCTCCTGGTGTTTCTCATGCTAAGAAAAGCTCAGGTGACGGCAAGTCTGGTGTGAGTGGACTAGCTATAGCTGGAATTGTTATGGGTGTGTTACTGGTGGTGGCAGTTTTAGTTGCTCTATTTTCTAAGCGATCTTCTTCACCATCTTCACATTTCCTCGATGAAGAGAGGGCTAGCCAACGCAGAGCATTTACTCCCCTTTCATCACGAGAACTGGCCCATGACCTGCGTGCTGAGTCGCGTAAAAGTTTTAGAGGTAGCCTTTTCTTCTTTTGGTTTTCATCATTAAAGCACAAGAGAGTAACCCACGTGGTTCTGAAATGAAGATTGGCCAAGCAATTTATTTGGTTTTGCATTCATATACGCACTGAAATTGGTCTTGCTAAATCATCTGTTACATGGATACTGCAAATGTTGAGCTTATGAATAAGTAAAATCAGAAGCATTCGAATTTATCGCTCCTCTCTAAAAATTCTACTCTAAATAGACAACTGAATGCCAACTGTTTCGAATTTTCTTGACACGTCATCATAAATTTCATGTAAGGGTCTATTGGGTTTGTTGCCATTCCCAAACTCAAGTGTCCTTCTCGATATATGGCTGACTTGGAACCAATAATACAAACAAAAATACAAAACAGTCTACTGCCCAACATACTATAAGAGAAGCTGAGCACTCAGTTGATCAGCCCTCGCTCTGCCTTCAGTCAATAGAGGTCCTTCAAAACTTTCAAAGCTTTATAATTCTTCACAACTAATCCACCAACCGAAGCAACCCAAATAAATAAAATGAAATAAATGAATAACATCCACAACCTAGTGTCAGGGGATTTGTCATGTGGCTTGCTGCTTCCTGTCATTATTAGGTCCACAAGTTTGCTAAAGTCATGGCCTTATTTTGCATTGGCTTCCTCGAATTTCCTTTCTGGAGGATACTTTGGGCTTCAAGCTTTGTTTCATGCATCTGATCTACTCTTTCTTTTTTTCTCCTTTAGTGTTCAATATGGATCGTAAGTCAGAGGAATCATCTGCTTCCATTGATGTGAAGGCTTTGGAGAAATTGCCTTCAATTGGATTTCGTTCTACACTTCATGACCGCATGGAGTCCCTTAAGGATAATGAATTTGCAAACCGTTCGAATGTAAGAAGAAGCACATCATTTCGTGCTGCGGCCTATAATTTGGCTGATTTGCAGAGTGCGACTGGTAATTTTGCAACAGGCAGACTTATTGGTGAGGGATCCATTGGACGTGTTTATAGGGCTAAGTATGCGGATGGGAAGGTATAATATACCACATTTTTCTTCTTTGTAACCTAATCATTCTTTTCTTGCATGACTTATGCATCTTCGTTGTGAATTGTTAGGATCAAATGACTTCTATGTCTTGGGAGTGTCTGCACAAGTTTCCCATGAATCATAGGTCCTAAGATATCTATTTCTTTACTGCACAATAGATTAGACTACTCAGGCTCTCAGTAGGTTTAGGTGTTTAGCATCTAAATAAGAGAGTCATTAACTTTTTATCTCGTTATCTGATTGAAGTATCTCGCTTATCCAGCTGTTACTTTATAAGTCATCAGGCAAACATCAGAATGACTCATGCCAGAATTAAATAGCTATTACTGGTGTCTATCTGCATGAAAGCTTGTCTTAAGCTCACATTCATTCCTGAATGAAGGTTGCAAGAGCTCTTGCAAATAGGGAATTCTAAGCAAGTTCCTTCACTTAACATAATGTTTGCCTTTGCTTCAAGTTTTGTTTTTCATCTCGAGTCTTTGAGATGGAGGCCAAACCTCAGAAGGATGAGTTTAGCACATTCCCACGTGAGCCTGCAACATTCTGCTTCAGTAGGATAGGCCATCATACTTGTACTTATTGTTTGAGCAGCCTCCTTTGGGTGGGATTTGCTGATAGGAACAGAATCCAAAGGACACTCAGTCATGCCCACACCACCCACATCTAGTAGCCTCTGTCAATTATCTTTCGGAAAAAACATTTCATGCTGGGCAGAAGAAGTATAACTGGTCTCTCAGGACAATTTAAAAAGCAAATATAGCATGTATTAGATTTACATTCTAAGTGACCTTCTGAGAGTGTAATGTGGATGCTCAGAAGCTGTCCAGGTTATGTAAATAGTCATACTTTTTTCATGTTGTGTCACACGTTCTCAGATAATAAGGTCATAACCTAAAAATTGATTCAACCACCATGGCAAATCCTGAGATTGGAAAAACTTTAGGAAAATCTTTATATGCCCGGCAACATCATTCAGCTGTTTGCTCATGTTTTCATTAAAGCTCTTAGTAGCTTCATGTGAGAGGACATTGCAGCAACTGATGTTGTCATCCATACTTTCAGCTGAGAAATTTTAGTCTTCCATTTCTACACAAAGGTTTCATTCTTTATGCCACATTCCGTTCCATTTTCAATACCTCTACTCTTTCAAAAAGAGTAAAGTTCTCTTTGATCTTGGAAATTTAGCATGCTATACAATATTCTTGGGTGGGAACAACTGTCACTTAGAAGAAATAAATTGTCTATTTCAATTCTAATCTTAACATTTCTTTACTTTATCAGGTTTTGGCTGTTAAAAAGATTGATTCTTCACTTTTCCAAGGCAGGGGGGCTGATGAATTTTCAGAAATTGTTGCAAAAATCTCGATGCTTCACCATCCGAACATTGCAGAACTTGTTGGTTATTGTTCCGAGCAGCGGCATAACATGCTGATCTATGAATATTTTAGGAATGGCTCCCTTCATGAGTTTTTACATTTGTCAGATGATTACAGCAAACCATTGACTTGGAATACTAGAGTCAGAATTGCTTTAGGCACAGCGCGAGCTGTAGAGTAAGTTCTATACCGACAATATCATCCGCTAGCCATTAGCAGTGTCAAGCTATTCCCAATCTTTCTGGCCAATTATTAACATTTCTGGTTCCTTGACTGATGTGAAAACAAATGACAGTTGACGAAGGGGCTGAAATTTTTTCTAGTTAAAAGTCCCCTTTTAATCTCTTACTGTTTCTCATGCAGGTACCTCCATGAGGTTTGCTCTCCCTCTGTTGTGCACAAGAACATAAAATCGTCTAATATTTTGCTTGACGTTGAACTTAATCCACGACTCACCGATTGTGGTATGGCTACCTTCCATCAGGTTACGTATTGAAGCAAACTCTCTCCCTCTATCTCTTTACATTGGACATCTGAACGTGTTTGCATCAACTCTTATAACTTGGTAATCATATACATCCCTTTAACTATGGGACCGTGACACCAACTTACAACTATTGTCAAGCACCACTAGACCTGACAATAGCTACCATCTCTGTCCCTCAGTCTTCCTCTGGCTGCATCTTGAGCTTTAACAGGAATTTATGCCTTTTCCAGCGGACAAGTCAAAATCTCGGAGTTGGATATAATGCTCCAGAATGCACAAAACCTTCAGCTTATACTCTGAAGAGTGATGTTTACAGTTTTGGAGTTGTCATGTTGGAGTTGCTGACTGGTCGAATGCCTCTTGACAGGTAACTTCAGTAGTTCTTGTAAGTGTGAAAATAGATTTGAAATGGCGAAGGCAGCGTATCTGACTGCTCTACTATCCATGTATTAGTTCAAAACCAAGATCAGAACAATGTCTAGTGCGATGGGCTACTCCACAGCTTCATGACATCGATGCTTTAGGCAGAATGGTGGATCCAGCACTGCGTGGACTGTATCCTCCCAAGTCAGTCTCCAGATTTGCCGATATTATTTCTCTCTGTGTTCAGGTAATACTTCTCTGTCTGCAGTCAGACCCTTGGTGAGGGAACAGAACTAGTAACTAGAACTTACAGGTAGGTCATATTCTGAGTACGAGAGAAGTAATCTGGCATATATAATTTAGACTCAAGGAACATGTCTGGGTCTGTGTCTCGCATGGAATTTAACTTGCCTTGAGTTTCTTCTTGCTGTTTAGCAGTTGAGTGTTGAAGACTGACTAGGATATTTTACCTTGTTTCTCTCTTTTGTTTCTGGTGGAGAGACATCTAACCGTATGCATTTTGTTTTAGTCGGAGCCTGAGTTCCGACCTCCCATGTCAGAGGTGGTGGAGGCATTAGTGCGATTAGTTCAGCGCTCTAGTATGAACAACAGAGGAGAGAGTCCAGGTGCTTCTCGTCGTATGGACGACTTTGACTATTGATTGTTCGTCTTTACACGATGAAGAGGAGAGATTATTATACTTCAATTCAACTTTGGATTTGTTTTTATGTATATGTGTGCCCATCAAATGACTGTGTTCAAAGAGTAGTCTCCGCCAGTCACTTTCCTAGAGGAAAAAACATAGAACTCATAGATAGCAGGAATTCTACAAGGGCTTGGCATTCATTGGGAAAGAAGCTTATGTAAATATACCAGAAATCACATCAGAAGAAGACACCTTGCTGCGGAAAATTACCATAGAGGCAAGAGATGGTTCAAGAATCAGAGAGGACCGAGTTTCGACATTTTGGTTTTGATGGAGATGGGATAAGATTGGCAAGATGCTGGGCGAATGCGAAGAGCCTGCAGACTCACAACAACTGGAGCTAGGCATAGCATTTGGGACAGGTTTGGAGTTTGAACAAAGTGTGTCTCCCCACAAAAGTAGCTGTGTAAATTGCATGGGGGACTTTGAAGATGCTAAACGTGAATTGACAACGCTATGACAGTTAAGAGCACGAGCACTATACTGATCCCGAAATGTTGCCAGACAGTCGAAAGGCAGTCACCACTTGATAAAACTTGATGCAGAAGAGAACATGACAGTTTTAAAGTCTCAAGTACGATGGCCGAACGCGACAACCTAAAGGTGGCATTTACAGGTCCATATATTCCTAATCAAACTATCTGCATAACGTTCGTTTAGTTAATCTATCATAACTACTAATTCTTTAGTAAATCAATATATCGAAATCAGTTTTCAAAAGATAATTTTGCTCACACGCCTTTGCATTTTAACAAGCTTGAGTAAATTCATGGGACTTGGTACTTAATCTCGTAACTCAAAGGATATTAATGTGATTACACACATGATAAACCCCAATGCAACTTTTCAAGATTCGGCCTAGCAAAATTATGAATATTATTCTCTGCTGGTAAAATATGAAATGCGTCTATTAACTATCAAAACCCATTGACACCAAACTCTTGAATGTTAACTTTTCAGTCGGTAATACATTGTTAAATTATCAACACTGTTGCGAAAGTACCAATGGTCATTATATTCTTTTAAATTACAAACTATTTCACTGACTTACCAACATTTATGTACGTACCTTATTGATTTGTTGAAGTTTCTAACTTTAATAGAAAATTGCCAACTCTTAATTGAAATCACTTACTAGCGTCAATTGTTTCAACAATAACAATTATTGCAAAAATTTACCTATATATATAAAATTATCAGTTTTGATTGGATTAATTTACCATCTTTTCACGGGTTTAGTTACCAATGAGTTTTAGCTATATAGACTCTTATTTGAGTGAGTCATTAACATTTATGTGATTGCTTTTGATATTACAAATGATTTTAATAATTCGCCAATATCTGTTTATAGTGCTTATTAGTGCATTAAATTTACTAAATCTTATAGGGAATCAGCACCTTTTATTTGAGTGTTTACCAATGTCTATTTGATTGTTTGAAATTACAATCGCTCCAATATTTTGCCAACATTAATTTGTTAGAAATATTAAGATGTTAAATTTACCTACCCTTATAGAAAATTATCAACTTGTGTTTCAGGTACTATCTACATTTATTTGATTGTTTCGAAAATACAAATTATTCCAAAAAGTTACAAACATTTAATTGTACAACCTACCAAATTTGTTCAAGTTACTAATTCTAAAGGAAATTACCGATTTGCACGACTTATCAACATTCATTAGATTCTTTTGAAAATCAATAAACGTTTTGACAATATACTAGTATTTGTTAGAAATATCAAGATGTTAAATTTGCCTACCCTTTCAGAAAATTGTCAACTTGTGTTTTAGTTACTATCTACATTTGTTTGCTTGTTTCGAAAATACCAATTATTCCAAAAAATTACAAATATTTTGTACAACTGAAACTACTGATTTGCACGACTTATCAACATTCATTAGATTATTTTGAAATTCAATAAGCATTATGATAATATACTAGTGTTTAGTTATTAAAATTACAAATGCACTAAAGTTAACTAACTTATACAAAATTACTAACTACTCCAATGATTTACCAACATTTATATGTGGAGTTCAATCAACCAACTCTAACATGAAAGTACTACCTAATATTTGAGTTATTTACAAATGCTTATTTAATTATTTAAATAATTATAACCGACGTAATTCAATTAATCTTTGTGGCAACTTCCGACTGGTAAATGGTTAAAATCTCCAATATAAAGTTGTCGATTCTTATTTAACTTTGTTGCCAATTTGATCATTTTAAAAGTACAAACTATTTCAATAAAACGACAAAGTGGAGAGCTTACCAACACATTAAAGTTACTGCTCTAATATGAAGTTACCCACTACTTTCAAAATGAACAACTATGTTTCAATAATTTATCGACATTTATATGTGGAGTTTGAATTACCAACTCTTAGATGAAATTATAAAGTTAAAATTAGATGGTAATCTAATCGGTAAAAAGTTGATGAGTCACTCGAATTAATATTGCTAAGTTAAGCAAGTAATTATTGTCAATTTGTAAATATAAAAAGAGGCAACCCAGAAAAATCAAATAACCGATACTCTCGTGATGTTATTGTTAACTTATTGACATACTATAGGCTATTTTGGTATCTACTAACATATTATATGCTAAATAAGTTGACAGACAAAATTAGCTAACGACAGATTTTTGAAATTTACCAGCGTTTTCTAAGGATTTTATTCGGAAGGTGCATATAATTCTTTGTGGACGAATAATATTAACTCAGAATTATAACAGAGAGAGAGAGAGAGAGAGAGAGAGAGAGAGAGAGAGCATGGCAGAGCCCAATTAAGATATGGCGAGCGGCTGAGGGGGTTCTCATGCACAAGGAAACCTCGGGACCCGTGCCACGTCCCCTTCTCCTCTGCAATGCAATTACATCGTTCTCCGGGATGCTTGCTTTTCGGCTGCCGACAGCAGCGCACAAAGACGTGGCGGGCCTGGGTCCTGAAACGTGGAGGTATCGACAGAGTGAACGTGTCCCCAGTGCTCCTTCTAGTTGCCCTCGGTTCTCCTCCTTTTGCGTCTGCTGCTCGTTGCTCTAGTATTTTTCCATCTTCTCGTGGGAGCAGCACTGGAAATGGGTCAAGGCCAGGAAGTCAAGACCAGAATCAAAGTTCAGGTTCTAAACGTGCTTTGTCATTTTCTCCCCTTAATCAGGTTGGGTAGCTAGTTGGTTGGGGAGGGTAGTGAGCCAGTTGTATTTGCAGGAAAGAGGGGAGATATTCTTCTTCTATAGGCCCAAGGTGGAGAGAGAGGCGGCTCACAGCGCCGACGACGTGCAACGCCTTTTACATAGTCCTCCGTCCCGAGTCGGGCGAGAGGCCCGTGCAGGAGAAGCAAGATCCCCACGAGGCTACTGTCCAAGGTGGTCACGGTAGTCAGGTAATGATGGTCACAAGAACCACAACCACCCCCTACAATTTTGTATAGATCATCACCTCGCAAATATCACATGCCCTTTGTAAATGCCAAACGCAGGAAGTGGACATCGAGAAGCAGGCACTGTTGAGGCTCATAGTGATGGGGAAGAAGAGTCTTCCGGACCCAACACCAAACGGAGCCTTCCTTACTGGGGTTTTGTGGATGATGTCAAGTCGGCTCTTAAAGCAGGTGCTCTGCCCTCGACCTCTCTCTCTCTCTCTCTCTGTGATTCAATTGAATAATCGGACTTGCTTATTACAGAGGAGTACGACACTACTTCCACGAGGGGACACCGCTACAAGGCTGTGGCCAGAGCGTGTACCGCATAGTCAGAAACATCCTGCGGCAAGAAAGCGCGCACGCATCTCATATACAGCCTAGAATTCCCTCCAGAAGTGGAGAAGCAGGAGCCCCAGGAGTGGCTGAATATCCAGAGAGGAGGATTTTTCCTCATCCAAATCAAAAAAGCCCGAGCAGCAGCACGGCAAGCGCAAGGCGGTGTTCCCTGCGCACCTGCAGGGGCAGTTCGGGCGCCTGAGGTACAGCCCAGCAGACCCACCCGACTTCTCCTGAACTACGAAGGGTGCGAGTTGCTGCTGATGTCAGCATAGAGGAGGAGCTGGGGATAGAGCTCATAGCAGAAGGAGAGGGCGATCACGTCCTGTTCCGATATGCTCGAGACGTTCGGGGACACGGCACCAGTGGATGCTCTCCTCAGGGGCACCTGAGTCTAGAATAGAAAATTCAATCTTTTGGCCCATTTGGTCCCTTAACTCATGGCGACTACTGCGGTTGCGTTTTATGAGTGCAATTGGGCCCCAAATGCCAATGTTGCAACAGATTTTACGTCGTCAGCCCAAATGACTGTAACCTACTTTAGGAATGGAATGCCGATTTACAACATGTATTCCATGATTCACATATGGATCCAAACATGTGGGGCGAGGGAATGGCCATCGGAATTGGGTTGCGATTCCTTTCCTATCCTTCAATTCATGCAAATGCAACGTGGGTTCATGTGGACGATGAAAGGGAGAGGGAGATTGAGGGAGAGACAAGAGAGACCGAGAGGGACAAACGGTTCGTGAACGAGAATACGAAGAAACACGGATGGGTACCTTTATTATACACAATAAAATAGGCCCTTTAGGAGATTCTTATAAGCTTTTCTTGGGTAACTTTGTAAATTTTCGAAATTTCGATTTTAGTTAACCGCATTTTCATTTTTCTTGTTAAATCGATGCTCAGCAAGCCAGCCAGAGGGTACAAGAAATGATTTAATTGGAAAATTGCATTGTAGAGAGTACGAGAGAGTGAGTCTACCTACCAATACGATGTCCCCTCACAACGGGGGAGGGGGACGTTATTTGGGTTTAAATAGACCTGTTAAACAGGTGGGTTGGGTCGGGTTTGGGTCGGGTTTGGGTCGGGTCATAAATGGTCCGACTCAAATTGACTAATTAACCTGTTTATAACCTATTTAAGTATAGTATAAAATTTTTGACTCATACCTAACTCAACTCATACCCAATTCATATCTGACCTGACCCATATTGTTAAAACATTTCTCTATCTGACTAAACTTATGAAAACTTATTCTTATAATCTTTTTTTAAAATTAATTCATTAACAACTCGTGTATTTTAATCTTTTTAATTTTTAAACGCATTATAGATATACTTGTTAAAATAGATGTATAACCCATTTATAATACATTTAAATATTAAATTGGTCAGATTTTCTTTAAATGAGTTATAAATAAGTTATATTAAAAGAAAGTATCATTTGTGACCCATTTAATATTTAAATGGGTCACAAATAGATTATACACCTTATTTTCCATTTTGATAGGTGTAAGTTTGAACGGCGGTTTATCTCAAATCTCAATCCTCAAGGCTCCAACAAAGGGATTCCTCTGTCGCTCGTGGTTTAGGGTTTAAGGTGGGGTGGGTCGATCCAATGCTGGAGCGGTCTGCATTGTCCATCTCCATCTCCATGTTCGTCAACCTCTCCTCCTTCCCACCTGCACTTTGGAGACTCCAACCTCCTCCTCCTCCTCCTCCTTCTTCAGTGTCGGACACCACCGCCGCCGTCCCGCTCTCCTCTGCCCACTTCAGCACCAGAAGCTTTCATTGCCTCCTCCTCTCTCCCCTCACTACCCGGAATCGTCGTCCCAAGCTCCCTCCCCTCCTCTCGATTCCCGGCGATGTGCCCTCCCCTGAAGAAGAAGAAGATGAAGAAGAAGATGATGATGATGATGAAGAAGAAGAAGAAGACGAAGATGACACCGCTTCCTTGGCGCGCGACGCCTTGTCTCGCCTCCTTCATCTCGAATTCGGTCTCTCCTTAGAGGATGCCTCGAGGGTCGCTTCCCATGCCCCCGATTACATTCGCTCGTTGATCGACGGGGTCCGGGAGCTGGACGAGCTCTCCCTCTGGGATTCTTCCTGGCAGTCCACGCCTCTCGTCGTCTCTCCCTCCCCCGCCGCCGCTTTTCAGGAGAAGGTGGTATTTTTGGCCAAGCAAAGAGGTGACCATGGCAAGGTCGATTTCCTCGAGAGCATCGGCCTCCCCCTCTCCTCTGCCCTCTTTGTCGCTCGTTCCGTCTCCTCCTACTCTCTCCCCACTCTCCTTCGCAAGGTCAGCTCCTCGAATCATTCCTTCCTTCATTCTCTCTTTCCCTCATTTTATATATGTAGATCAGGTCATCCTTAAGCCCCTGTTGATTTAACTATATACCGAGCAAATCCTTTTGGAATGGGCGAGATTCGGGCAAAATATTCCTTCTTCTTTACCCTTTTTGTGTCTGAATTGAGCCGTGCCATTCCAAATTGCCTCTCTATGGTCACAGACCCCTTGGCTGACTGAGAGCAAGCTGGGATTCCAATGACTTAGCTTGCTCCATACCTTTCCATGCTTTCATAAATATGAAGTTACAATCAGTATTCTCCACAACACTAGTCCTGTAACCATTGTGCTTCGAAGCTTGACACGACTCGCCCTCCCCATCAGGCATATGTTCTTGACTTAAGCTGGGGGACATTATTTTGACAATAGCTCCAAGTATTGTGCTTAGAAAGTATTGCTTCATCAGTCATCACACAGCACTCACTGACACAGAAAAGAAAGTACTGCCCTGGTATTTATTTGAGAGTTTGCTTCTGAATATGACATTTTCCTGGAAGATTATGTGTAAGTTTGTTTAGAGACAATTCTGTTACGCTTTAGGAGTTGGTTTTTTGGAAAACACTCAGAATATAGTAATCATCTTTGCATACTTCTCTCATCTATTTTTTCATGTCACTGCGGTGTCATGGCTTATTTTGTTTCTGGCTTATAGGTTAAAGTGTTGAAGGAAATCTTATTTTCTAGCAGTGATGTAAAAGGTGTGCTCGGGAAAAATGCTCGTCGAATGATGATGCACTTATCAATTCCTGTGGATGAAGATGTGCAGCTAACCTTATCTTTCTTCGAAAAGGTATGGTGACTCTCTTGCTTTTATTGAAAAGTGTGATAAAAGTCTTTTGGCCATTGGCACTTCATTTATCTAGGGACACCTTTCATGGATAATTATACTTTGCAGATTGAAGCAAGACGCGGGGGTCTAGACATGTTGGGCAACAAAGATGCCTCTTTTGTATATTTGGTTGAATCATTTCCGCGTTTTCTTTCATTGTCGATAGAATCCCATGTAAAGCCTCTGGTACAATTTTTTGAAAGTATTGGCATTCCTCGTGGACAAGTATGGAATATTATTCTTCTCTTCCCACCAATCATCTTCTACAAGGTTGATGACATCAGCAAGAAGGTTCTGGTGTTTGAGAAGGTATCCTGATTAATATTGTTAAATTGGTTTATTTGGAATAGCATTCAACGTATTGCTAAAGAAGCAAGCATAGGTTCTTTATGTCTGTAACTTGATTGTTTCCTTTCATGTTTTTCCCGTAGATTCTTGCAGATAGTCATGATATTGGGAGAATGCTTCTGAAATACCCATGGATGCTTTCTGCTAGCATCCAGGTGAACTACCAGGAGATCCTTTCATTCTTTCAGATGGAAAAGGTATATTATTGGAATACTTGCGTTTTTTGTCCCTCTCCAGGCTATATCCTCATTAGAAATGGGTTTCCATCAAGCAAATTTTGAGGTGAATTTAAATGCAAATTTTGTTTGATGCTGATGGATTTGGTGGATTAATTTAGTATTTGTTTGTTACTATGTCTTAAGAAGCATTGATCAAATCAAACTGATGTTCAGGCAAATTGACTTTTGAAAGAAAAAAGGGGAAAGAAAACAAAAGAAGAGAGTGATAGCCTATTATTCTCAATTTCCCTTTTGATCTTTAGGATGGCCCAGGGTTTTTGTTTGAGAGGTTTGTAAATTGTAGTATGTATCTTGGTGTTTCAAATAAAGAACTGTGTTGCTGTTTTATTACAGGTACCAGAACCAAGCAGTCACCGTGCAATTAGATGCTTGCCTCATATCATGGGGTGTTCAACTAGCAAGCTAAAGTTGATGGTGGAATCATTGGGTGAACTATCTGTTCGAAATAAGAAAATGGGTAAGGTCATTGCTAAAAGTCCTCAGCTACTACTACGGAAGCCTGAAGAATTTTTCCAGGTAGATGGTGAATTCTCTTTTATTGGGTAGATGCTTTCTTCTTTTTCTTCCTTGGATGTGATAGTAGCCTGGCTTGTAATCTTAGATGCTTACTTGATTTTGTTGCATCTTCAAAGTACAAATGCTGTGTTTCTAAAGTTCCTTTGCCACTTGCCTGTCACCTAACTACAATGCATGTCTTTGTAATCAGGTACCACTGGGCACCTCACTAGGGCTTACTAAACTGTCCTTTAGGCAGATATGAGAAAATCATCTACCTTTCAGCCTTATTGACTTTATCTTAGCTGCAATTATTGGTTTCCTCTCTCGCCACTTCCTTCCCTTGTCCTTCCACTGCACAGTATAGCAAGAAAGGCTTTGCTCTATGATTTTTTCACTGACAATGCCTATATATACTTCAGTCCCTCAAGGCTTATCATCGATATGCAAAGCCAGGTGCTGGAGACCCTTTTTTCTCCTGGGCCTTTGAATGTTGTCCATCAGAAGTTAGTGTGCTTGGTTATCTTGAAATATGAGATTCAATTCTCACTCTGTTATCCAATTTAATTGCTGGATCCTTCAATTGTACAGATTGATGAGTGATGCTAATTTATAAAAGTATTGCTTTCTGCAGGTGGTTTCTTTACTCGAAAATCTTGGATTTGATAGGGAGATGATGGGGAAGATTGTTCTTCGCTGTCCTGAAATTTTTGCTGCTAGTATAGAGAAAACTCTAAACAAGAAGCTTGAATTCCTTAAAAATATGGGCATTTCCAATGATCACCTTCCGCGGGTTATAAAGAAATATCCGGAGGTTCTTGTGTCCAATGTTAACTGCACTTTGATCCCTCGGTAAGGATTTTTTCCCCCTGATATATTTTAATTGAATTGTTCTCTTTTCTTGAGCATCTTTTTGCTGTTCGGGACGAACCCAAGAGGTGATCTGATGCCTAAAGTTTTACTCGAAAGGTATATTGGCTGTTTTTGAAATGAGGAGAGTGGATAAAATTGCATGACAGGATCTTAAATGTCTGAGTCAGCTGTTTATAATCACTTTTTATCGTTCAAACTGTCGTCTAATAATAGTGGTGTCAAGTTATTGAGTAGGATGTTTGAGTAAGTTCTATATTATTTTTTGTAAATGAGAGAGTTGGCTCTGCTGTACGAGTCATGTTATGTGGTAAAAAAAGGGACCTGGCATTGAGAATCAGACTTCCCTTTAGATTTTGTGGGTGCAGTATTTGGTCTGTAAACAAATTAAATAGCAAATGGGTTATGCTCTCAGTAATATGCTTATAAACCTAGAGAAGCATACCAAACTGAACTAAAGAAACATGAGAGTTAAGACCTTGCAAGGTGATTTATTGTATGTTTGGCTTGCACTGTGAGGCTACAAACAGGGAAAGGAGGAAAAATGAAAAAGATACAACTAGGATGACTTAGTATGGCTGAGGTAGAGTCAAAAAGAGCAACCTCAGGATGAAGCTGGAAAAATGAATTCTTTAACTGCATTAAGGATGTCTGTTGGTTAAAGTAAGGCTCATGATTCTAGGACTGGGAGGGGAGCCTAGTGATATGAGCAACTTTCCTTGCTCTTGACTTTTCTGTCTGGAAAGAGTTTAATGTTGTGGTGGTGTATTGCGGACAGGATAAACTATCTGATGGAGATAGGGCTTACAAAGCGAGAGATTGCCTTCATGGTCCGTAGGTTCTCGCCATTGTTGGGTTACAGCATTGAGGAGGTGTTCATACCGAAGCTGGAATTTTTAGTGAAGACAATGGAGAAGCCTCTGAAGGAGATTGTGGACTACCCGAGGTACTTCAGCTATTCACTGGAGAAGAAGATAAAGCCTAGATATTGGGCGTTAAAGGTTAGGAAAGTAGAGTGTAGCTTGAAAGATATGTTGAGCAAAAATGACGAGGAATTCGCTGCCGAATTTTTGGATGTTGAAAGGATGCTCGTTCCCCCTGCCCCTTCTCATCATTGAAATACCCTCGAAAGTCGTTGTAACACAGAAAGCTGGGGTGTTGTACATATATATGAAGAAAGTGCAGTTAAAAGAAGAAGAAAAAAAAAGGTTTGTTGGGCTTTCCTAAATCTTGGATAATTTAGTGCCTCTTCCATGGAACACAGGTACACGGGGAAGACTCATCCTGTCGAGGCCTCGGATATGTAGAGTCCATTCGTGGGTAGCGTTGGACCATTAGATACGGGCAACTGATTAAGTTGGTTTTCGTGTAACTTTGTACACCTTACACCGATTAGTAACTTTTCTCAACAAAATTACTAGCACTAACGTGTTGAAACTTAGTTTTGGTAAAAGAAAATAGGAATTCGGCTAGCATATATCAAATTTTATTTATTCTCGATGAGTGAGTACTAATTTTTTTCAATTTGAAAATCTAGTGCATCAAAGGAGTTGCTTATTTTAACCATTGATTAAACTGAACATATTTTTTTTTATGAAAAGTTAATAACCATATATAAAGGAAAATCACTTATTTTTGGCAGGTTGAAAAGTTATTTCTTTTGTAATGTAAAGTTTAAGTGGCCATCCAGTTACTTACCACAGTGCGACGGTGGCTTAGCTAATTGCCATGTACTCGTCTCATTGCAAATTAAATGCGTGAACGAGTAGCTGATTTGTAAACTCATTATAACTAAATTGAAATTACTAGTAACTATAGGCATACACTTGCTTTTCAAATAAAAACTTTCTAATTGAAAAGGTTAATTTTTGTAAAGAACTGATTCGCTAAAATTTGGTTCTCCGTTTGAAAAGTTGCTCTTGACCGTGTTATACTAATGTGTCACTCACCTGTTAAATGGGTGGATTGGGTCGGGTCATAAATGATCCGACTCAAATTGACCCATTAACTCATTTATGACCCATTTAAGCATAATATAAAAAATTTAATCCATGCCCAACTCAACCCATACCTAACCCATACCCGACATGACCTATATTATTAAAAAATTTCTCTATCTAATTAAACTTAGGAAAACTTATTCTTATAATATTTTTTAAAGATTTTAAATTTATTCAAGTTCATTAACAACCCATATATTTTAGTCTTTTTTTAATTTTTAAACTCATTATAGATACACTTGTCAAAATGAGTGTATAACCCATTTATGACCCATTTAAATATTAAATGGGTCAGGTTTTCTTTAAATGGGTTGTACTAAAAGAAAGCCTGACACATTTGTGACCCATTTAATATTTAAATAAGTCATAAATGAGTTATACACCCATTTTGATATGTGTATGTGTCAGAGCTAAATAACCTATGAAAAAGTTGCTATCACATGAAGAAAGCACTAATGACTATAATCTGGCAAATGAATACTTTACCTTTTCCAATATGGAAAAAATTACTAGTCACAACGATTTGATGCGATAAGTTTCTTACAACAAGTGATCATCTTTGTTGCATAAAGAAAAAACTTTCTAATTGAAAAGGTTAATTTTTGTAAAGAACTGATATGCTAAAATTTGTTTCTCTGTTTGAAAAGTTGCTCTTGACTGTGTTATGTTAACGTGTCAAAACTAAATAATCTATGAAAAAGTCGCTATCACATGAAGAAAGCACTAATTATTAAGCACTAATGACTATAATTTGGCAAATGAATACTTTACCTTTTCCAATATGAAAAAATTACTAGTTGCAACGATTTGATGTGATAAGTCTCTTACAATAAGTGATCATCTTTGTCACATACGATAACATCTTTGAATCAGCCATGGTAAGTAGACTACGAGACTCATCAGTCACCGTATGTTCTTTCACTCTACGTGGAGGGTACGGATTGAAGCTGTTGTTAAGTAATAATTAACATAAGCTGATTATATATGCTGAGTGGATATCAATTCAACTTATGCTTTGGACGTGAGGCTTAGTGCTGAGTCCCCCGAATTCCTTATCAATCAAGGATTGGCCGGACGGACGTTGATGGGAATTGCTAACAGAATGGAAGCGGGTGGACCCCTCCAATTTGGGGAAGCATGAGGAGGCTCGTGAAAGAGAGCGGGTGAAGAGGACTGCGACATCGACCGTGGGAAAGCAAATGACCAGATCATGACATCGAAGTTGGTTTCACTCGAAGCGAAATTCATGGGTCCAAGCACGTGAGAATCTCGTTGAAATTTGGAACCAAGGAATCCGGAATCTGGTCTGTGTTTTTGTGGAACTCGGCTTGTTCCGCTGCTAAGCTGAATGAACGGTTAATATCTTTGAATGCGATGTGCGACTTGCTGCCATGAAGCCCAGGTTTCTTCTCACTCACGGAATGTTTGGGTCGAGGGAGATGCCTTTCTTTCTCCTCCACGTCCCTTCGCTTTTCCTACTGTTTTTCCCCATACGCATTTCCTGTACATGCATATCTCGTTTGTTTTAAGATACTCATAATGCAGCAAAAACGTATGATGCAATGAGATTGGATTGTCAGATGGGAAGAGCTAGCCAATATGGTGTCGATATCACCGCCATCAATGACCTCAATCAAAGCTTAATTTTTAGTCATTTGTTTTCGATCTGCTTGATGCGGCTGACATTAAAAAATCTGAAGTACATTCCACGCCTATCACACCTGGACCCCACCTCACCTCACCTCACCTCACCTCACCTGTAAAACCCAAAAACATCTTCACCCTATGCCTTCTTTTTGTTTTTGTTCGAGAAAGTGCAAGGCAGCAAGAAGGAAGAGCGTGCAAGCCAACACCCACAGAAATATGAAGATGGAGGAGGAAATGGTTGTATTGGCCGCCTTCGAGAAATGACAGGTCAAGTCGACCCCAAAGCAACCAAACCATGCAGCAAGAAATGCAATTTCTCACGACTTGCGATTAGGAGCACCAATAATTCCTCAAAATAATAAAGCATCTTTCCAACTCCTTTCGTTGTAAAAGGAAAGAAAGATGGATTGGATATTCTAAATTTACAACTACTTTCGAATACGAAACAAGAGAAAGAAATTACCAGTGCTTGCTTTGCCGTGTCGATCACTCAAGACTTTTGATCTCCCATGGAAAAGATTACATGACTTCTCTTATGGACTCATTGATAATGATTCGAATTTAGTTCAAGGCTTATTAGAAGTAAAAGATGCTCTGGCAGGACCCTCGCAAATAGAAAAATATTACAATCAATTTGATAATGATCGAGCGATATTTCTTCTTTGGCACAAATCAATGAATCTCTTAGATATGGCACATGATGTATCTTACTTCATCGTCAACTAGAGATTTCTTTATGAAAATCTCAAATCGGAGATTGAAAAAGGGGAAGGAAAAGAAGTTTTCGAACCAAAACAAGTAGAGGAGGACCTATTCAATCACATATTTTTGGCCCAAAAATACGGAAAAGAAGAATAAAGTTTAGAGATCCAATTTGATCCCACCTGTCCACTATGAATATTGATGTCTTAGTGGGGCACTAAATCCACAATCAGCATTTGTAACAAGATGGGAGGATACGTCTCACACACTATCTCTTCGATATCCAGAAACCAACTTCCTCCACTCGCTGTTTCCCGGAAAGTGTCCAGCCATATGAATATTGGTTGCTTTTCTTCTCAAACGTTTAACTACCCTCGTCAGATTAAGATATTCTCCCACGAAATGCACTCGAGGAGATTAGAAAAGTCGATTCTTTCTGGTTGCAATCCAGTCATGGTCTTCTAAAGCTGAGGGAGGGATAGGAAGGAGACCCACCCTCTAGTCGCTGCATGATGCTTCCATATTCTATTAACAATCACAGGCCACGTCTCTGCAGAGTCAATGTCTAAATGATGAAGCGCGTTATTGCCTCATGAACTAGACTGAAGGTTTTAGTTTTCGAACGGGGTCAAGGGGAGTGATCCCCTCTTTTTGACCAACTGTAAGTGGGGTTTTGCCATTTAAGTGTCCATTGGAACCACACCCTTGTATACTCTAAACCACTAATTTCGCTGCAACTAGTTTTGTCTAGTGGACTTGACTCATCTCACTCACTCTCATCTCCACCTTTGTCATGTCTTTCACATTTGTGAGGTCCGTTTGTTTGAGATAAATTCAAAGCCAAAAAGACTACTTTCCCGTGAAAATTTAGAATATTGTGTAAATTTCAATAATTATAAAAGAAACTTATATGAATTTACATGTCAATCTCTATACTTATGAAAACTCCAAACTAGTGGATGGAATTTCTTGTGATCTCATCGTGCCACGAATTGCTCTACATCCTTCGGCTTGGCCAACTACACAGATTGCTTCGTGAAGTGCACCTCGATTAGTCTCCATCCTTCGGCATCTTCTCTATCGATACCCTTATATCTTCCGTAGGCACATCCTTCTAAGCACGATAATTACCGTGTAAAGTTTAACTTATTGAGTAATCCGTCAAAACCCAGAAAATGACCACAATGAAGCCGACGATGAAGGAGGAGAGTATTGTCTTGGCATGGGTGGAGCATATGTGAAGAACTGTGGGGTACCGGCAAAAATCCATGGAGACAGACTTCGGTCGTATCTTTCAAGTCTTCTATTGGAATGGGGTCATCGAATTCCCCAATGAGGAGTTGCCATCAACGTCCCCACGCGCATGAACTCCCCTCAATCCCACCCCTATATAAATCCCTCCCTCCCATCCCACAGTTCCAAACCATCCTCCTCAATCTCATTTCTCATCGAACTCTCCATCGGGATGATGACGACCTACTCATATGGCAGCCTTGTTCCTTTCCTCCTCCTCATAGCATTGGTGATGGCGTCTGTGAGCGAGAGTCGGAGGAGCTTTCAAGAAATTGTGTCGGAGTCGGGTGCGGATGCTAGCGGCACTCAATGGGCTGTTCTAGTCGCTGGATCCAACGGTTATTACAATTACAGGCACCAGGTGATTCACCACCTGAATTAAGCATCATCTATAGAATATTATCATTTTCTTATCGTATATCCATCTAAAATATTATGGGTAGTTAGCTTGCTGTACGTACTTCCGAACTCCATAATTAGCACGTAGATACATAATATATGAATGGATTGACCTGTGTGATGTTCGTCTATACAGGCTGATGTTTGCCATGCCTACCAAATTCTTAAGGCAAATGGGTTGAAAGATGAGAACATCATCGTGTTCATGTATGACGACATCGCCGAGAATGAGCAAAATCCCACCAAGGGTATCATCATCAACAAACCCAATGGCCCTGACGTCTACCATGGGGTCCCCAAGGTCTTAGTTCAACACTCTTGTCTAGCTACTATATGCATCCAATAGGAGGATGCTTATTGGCGTGGTTCACTTTCGATTTTAATTAACCAATTGGGTAATATTACAGGATTACACCGGTGATGAGACCACGGCAGCCAACTTGTATGCAGTCCTGCTCGGGAACAAGACGGCCCTTAGCGGGGGCAGCGGCAAGGTTTTGAATAGTGGCCCGAACGACCACGTCTTCTTTTATTACGCCGACCACGGGACCACAGGATTAGTGTGCATGCCTGTGGGGGATTATATATATGCGAATGACCTGATGAAAGTGCTGAAGCAAATGCATGAGGCAAAGAAGTACATGAACATGGCGATATACATAGAAGCGTGTGAGTCCGGGAGCATGTTGCAAGGGCTACTCCCCAAGGACATGGGGGTCTATGCGACCACGGCATCCAATGCCAACGAGAGCAGTTGGGGCTACTATTGTCCTGGAGACGATGATCCCTCCAAGTATGATACTTGTTTGGGGGATCTGTATAGCATTGCTTGGATGGAAGACAGGTATTATTATGTCGCTTCACTATCATTAACATTACATGTACGTGCACATTTGACAATAAAATGATAAGGCAAGAAATGACTTTCTCTTTCAGAGGGAAAAAAAAAAAAAGTTAGCTAGATGGGCAAATAACAAGATGAGCACGTGTGTCTATCTCCATATGCGGTGTGGGGCATGCACGGCACTCAACCTCTTACAACATTTCTGTAACATGTACATATGCTCATTCTCTATTCTCTTTGTCTCTGTCTCCATCAATCCGAATTTGGGCGTGTGAGAACAGTGATGCCCACGATTTGGGGAAGGAAACATTGCAGGAGCAATACTTAGCGGTGAAAAAGAGGACCAATCTATCCCATGTGATGCAATATGGGAACACAGTACTGAGCAAGGCCTTCCTCTCTACTTACTTGGGCCAAAGCTCTAAGAAAGTCTCTTCCGTTCCCTTGGACGATCTCTCTTCTTCGAATTCCCTTGCAGTTCCCCAACGGGATGCTGATTTGGTCTTTTTCCAGCGCCAGGTCCGTCTCCATCACCGTTAATTATGTTGCATATTCATTTTCACCGGTAAATAAACAAAGGAATATGGTCCTTTTTAACTAGTGTTTTCTGCCATGTCTGTCTTGTCTCTTGTTATTGGGACACCTTGTCCATTTACTTCTTGTGGGTGGTTGTAGGTACAAAAAGCTCCAAAAGGGTCTGCTGAAAATGCAGAAGCACAGAAGAGACTGGACGAACAAATTGCTCGCCGATCGCATGCTGATTACAGCATCAACCAAATTATCAACCACTTGTTCGGTGAATCCAATGCTGCAAGCATGTTGACTGCTGTTCGACCTGAAGACCAACCTGTTGTTGATGACTGGGATTGCCTCAAGACATTTGTGAGTCTCGATGATCTCCTCATCCATTACTTTTCCAATCCCTACATTATACATGTGTATTTGCAGCTAATATATCCCGCAAATAGTTTCTAACGTTGGATTTATTAATTGTGACGTATAGGTGAGGACTTACGAGCAATATTGTGGACGCATGAGCGAGTACGGAATGCAATACACAAGAGCCATGGCGAACATGTGCAATGCTGGAGTAGATAAGGATCGTATGGTAGCAGCTTCTAGTCAGGCTTGTTCTGGGTCAGCATAGTGAAAACGATGATCAGTGTTCCAATAATGCTTTTCTGTACAGTTTCTGAATTACGTATATGGAGCATATATGACGCTTCTAAGAAATTGGAATAAATTTACATTGGCGAGCTCTCTATGTATCTTGTCAGTCAGTCGGCTCGTCAAAATGTTCAAAGTTTGTTGAAAAGTATGCCAGCATTTTTTCAAATGGTTAATGATATGGTCAGCTTCTTTCTTTCTTGGCAATTGTCGTGAATCATCTTTACAAGACAGGTAATCGGATTTGCACCATATCCTTTTCAACCCCATTAACCTAATTGTGACGACTGGATGATGACCACTATCAAGGGTAGGTTTCGGTTGATGAAAGGATTGACGTCAAACAAGAAAAGCACCGGAGCTAGCTGTTTAAATGAAGGGATGGCATTGCTTTCACTTGAGAAATGAGCAAAGACAGGAAAATATATCAAAAACCCTTTGAATAAAGCAATAGAGTTTCCGATTGAGGGGGGATTACGGCATTGTGGATATATACTGAGAGTGACGATTTGCTTCTTTGTGAACTTAATTAATCATCCGGAGACAAAACGACTGACAGAAAACAACCAGCATGCAGACAAACGTGTATTTAATCTAATGCATCACTCATATCCTCGGCTTCATCAAATTGAGCTTATATATACTTTACAGTTTTTGAGCTTCCAAGGATACATTTGTATGTATTCGCTAGCTTTATATATATACCTTCCAATCATCCGAAAGCCGCGCAGCTAACTCTCTTCATTAAGTGGGCTTAGACTGTTGGAATGAGCTCAGTATTTAAGAAAACAGGCAATGGAAATATGACGTGATACGAACTTCCTTGAGTCTGCGAGAAATGATCGGACTGAATAATTACATATTGTTTCACTAGAAATTGGGATTTGCCCCGTTTATTGAAAAAAGTTTGATCTTTGATTTTCTGTTAAAAGAGTTCAGGGGCGATTCAGACATAAAAATCAAATAACAAGGATGAAGAACAATGATTTAAAGGAAAAGAACTGCAAATACAGGAAATTGGATATATAATGATAAATTGAAAATACATAGAGAATTTGTTCTTGATTATCGTGGTCCCTCTTACAATCGCTACACGCTGTCTTTTATAATCTACTAAATATAATAGCTTATAAGCAGTTGAATTCTCTACAATTCTACATGCGGTGACAAGCGGTTACAAGTGCAACTCCACAATTTTAGGCCCCACGATTGCACGTCGGCTTTATCCTGTAAGCAATGAGGACTCCTTAAGTGTCATCGGGTTAACCGTCGATATCTTCGTCTTCAATAGGTATCTTCACTTATGTCTCCTTTCTCCTTTTCCTTGCATCCACACTTCTTCTTTTTTTGCAAGGTGTTCCTTCTACCTGCAAATAAAACATATGTTTCCTTTCTTCTTTTTTTCAAGGAAACTTTGATTTGCAAAGGAACTTGTGTCTCTTCTTCTTGGAAGACTTGGACTCGATCTTTTTGTAATGTTTCTGCTTCTTGTTTAAGCATTCACAATCAGCATTTTGGATATTTGATTCATAACTGAGGCTCCTGACTGGCCTTACCGGACTGAGCATTCACCTGGAGATAGGATTTGATGGTCGGACTTTTGTGGCAAAGATCATCAGTTGCTAAATGAACTTTTTGCTGATTTTCTCTGAGCATAGCGTCAAAACTTCTTTTTGGCTTAATCTGAAAATTTCTTTCAACAACATTGGCAAGTTTCTTTGAAATTGACGTCAAGAAGACTAGCTTAAGCGCCAGATCAGCTCTTATATCATAAAAGAACTTCATAATTTCCTTGAAGTACCAATTTGAAATTTTTTTCCTTTGTGGGAACAGCATTTCCTATCAAATAATTCACGCCGTTTATTCTTTATGATACTTAGTATCATCAATGAATATTTATTGAATCAAATTGAGCGTTTGAAAAATGTTTCCAAATGCCAGGAAATTGTTTTGGTCTGCCGAGATCAACAACGTGAATCAAAGCTCAACTTTTAGTCATTTGTTCTCGATGCAGTTGATTACATGAATGCAAGATCCATTCCACGCCTATCACACTTGGACTCCATATAAGCTTTGCCTCACCTATGACTCACTAAATACATACCCATTTTAGGTATTTCGTTCCGTGCGTCGAGAGTGTGCGAGTCAGCTTCTACTAAAAAAGAAAGAATAGTGTGCAAGCCCAGCAACGCATGAATAAGAACGTGCCAGAGGAAAAGGTTGTGTTGGCCGGCCGCCTTCGAGAAATGACAGGTCAAGTCAACCCCACAACATTCAATCGATTCCACAATCAGAGCTTCTAGAGTATGAACAAGAGACAATTAGACCTAAGTAAGTCTTTAAAAGGCTTAAGGAAGACTCAGGAGCCGGTCACTTAATCAACTCTTGAACAGACAGGGGAAACTTTGTCACATTTCGTACCCGAGACCATAAAACAATAAGAACGTGCCAGAGGAAAAGGTTGTGTTGGCCGGCCGCCTTCGAGAAATGACAGGTCAAGTCAACCCCACAACATTCAATCGATTCCACAATCAAAGCTTCTAGAGTATGAACAAGAGACAATTAGACCTAAGTAAGTCTTTAAAAGGCTTAAGGAAGACTCAGGAGCCAGTCACTTAATCAACTCTTGAACAGACGGGAAACTTTGTCACCTTTTGACCATAAAACAATAAGAACGTGCCAGAGGAAAAGGTTGTGTAGGCCGGCGGCCTTCGAGAAATGACAGGTCAAGTCAACCCCTCACCACGAAATGCAATCTTTCGGGACAATTTAATCGATCCCAAAATCAGAGCTTCTAGAGTAGGAACAAGAAAAGGTGGAGAGAGAGTGGAGGGCTCCAATCGAATATGAAAACACGAGTCCTAATTCTACCCCACTAGTCCACTGAGGATAACTGAGCTCTTAGTGGTGCACTAAAGCGATGATTATCTTTTGTAACAACACAGAAGGATACGTTTCACACGCTCTCTATTGATACTGAGAAAACAACTTCCTCCACTCGCTGTTTCCCGGAAAGCTTCCAGTCATAAGTTTATATTGGTTGCTTCCTCTCAACCCTCGTCTGATTAAATTATTCTCCGCCGGGATGCATTCGAGGAGATTAAACAAGTTGATTCTTTCTGGTTGCCAATCCAGTCATGGTCTTCTAAAGCTGAGGGAAGGATGCGAAGGATACCACCCTCTCATCCTGCATGAGATGCTCCCATATTTTATGAAAATCGCTGGCCACGTCTTGCAGGGTCAACATCTAAATGATGAAACGCGTTAGTACCTACTGAGTTGGACAGAGTTTTTGTATTCGAACGTGATCAAAGAGATAATACCTTCTTTTTTGACCCACCGGAAGTGGGGTTTGCCATTTAGGTGTCGTGCGGAATCACCCCCTTGTATACTCTCAACCACTAATTTTGCCACAATTATTTTTGTATCCTCACCACCACCACACCTTTGTCAAGTCTTTCACATGTGTGAGATGTCCGTTTATTTCAGTGAAAATAAAGGCTAAAGAGGAAAAAAAATCTTTTTGCTTTTTCCTGAAAATCAAGAATTTTAATTAAAAAATTTCAGAAACTACAAAATATCATATGTTAATTTACATATCTACCTGCTTATTATAAGGAAGTTTCAAAACTATGTTGGATTTTAATAAGTCCAAATGGATAAGCAATATGATTTTCACTAAGTAAAAGTAAAGTGAAACTCAATCAGAACATGCCCAAAACAAACTTTTACTTTGTATTATATATATATTGAAGATCCACATACTAGATTATAAGAGGATTTGCTTAGGATATCAACGAGTACTTTATTTGATAATTATTGCTCTCGAACAAAAAAGGTGCTTCTTATTTATATCAAAGAATTAAAATGTTCCAAAACATAAAGGAAACCACGCAATTCAAAAGGAAGTTCTGACCAGAAGAGTTGGTATGCGATCTTTTAATGATGTGATGATGACGTGAATCGTTGGCAAGCAAAAACCATTACAAGGATTTGATCTCTTGGTCCTGATCCAAAGAAAAGCACCCAAAACTCAAGTTGATAAAATAACTAAATATTAAATGAAGCATTCATCTGACAGTTTAAAATTTTAAAATAATAGATAGTGGTCTTCCAAAAATTCCACACTAGTGTTGAGAGGTAGAAAGAACCTTAATGGATATGTGATTAAATCGAGCATTATATTTGCAAATTTTAAGGTGTTAACCTCCACAACATCATAACCTACCAAATAAACAAACAAAAGACAAATTGTTTGTGTGTATATATTTATGTATGTGTGTGTAACCTGAAGATGATGTGCTATGAGAGCAAACTCTGGAATAAACGGCAAGGATATACATATCAACCTAATGATAAATTGAGATCAGAGAATGTGTTAGGAATATATAGGGAAATCTTTCTATAAGCCGCATGCAATTCCGCAAGAAATTGTAATATGATCCAAAGTCGAGATATAGTGCGTATTCATACTTCATCTTTGTTTAAAGACTTGGGTTTGTTTTGATGCCACTTGTAGATGGATTTCTTGTGATCTCATCGTGCCACAAGTTGTTCTAAGTTCCTCGATTTTGTCAACTACGTAAATTGCCCCTTCAAGTGCTTTTTGATTAGTCTCCGTCCTTCAACATCTTATTTATCGACACCCTAATTATGTATAATAAACACATCCTTTTAAGTGCAAAAATTATCATGTAAAGGACACACCTAAACCACTGGAGGTTATTCCAATAACTATTCTTCTCAAATGGGAAATGGGAGAATGGGAGTTTGATTTCCCACCATTCCAAGAGGGCTAAGGGCGAGGACGTTTAATTTTAGGTATAAAAAACTAGATAAAAGTCTTAAAATAAATTAAGAATTAGAGTATAACAAAAAGAAAAGCACATAACAAAAAGAGAACTCATTGAGTACTTCTGACTTATTGAGTAATCCTTTAATACCTTGAAAATGAGCAAAATGAAGCACTAAAGAAACTATCCAATGAAGGGTAAGAGAAGATAGCGATGAAGGAGGAGAATTTTGGAACGGGTGGAGCCTAAGTGAAGACTGATGGGTACCACTGAAAATCCTGTAGTACGTTGGCCGTATCTTTCCAGTCTTTTATGGAGTGGGGTCATCGAATCCCCCCAAGATGGATTTGCCATCAACAGTAACTCCATATAGACAAACTTTAGACATATCATTGCGCACTGAGACCCCTGACCCCCACCTCCATTTAAACCTCCTTCCCATTCCCCTCATCCAAACCATCCTCCTAAAACTCATTTCTCATCAAACTCTCCATCGGGACGATGATGACCTCCTTATATGGCAGACTTGTTCCTTTCCTCCTCCTCACAGCACTGATGATGGTGGCCGTGAGCGAGAGTCGGAGGAGCTTTCGAGAAATTGTGTCGAAGTTGGGTGCTGATTATGGTGAAAGCAAGGGAACCCAATGGGCTGTTCTAGTTGCCGGATCCAACGGTTATGATAATTACAGACACCAAGTGATTCCCCACTCATCATATTTTCATTGTATAAAATATAGTATGGACAACTTATTGGTTGTACATACTTCCGTAACTCATAAGCAGCATAAATTGACCTGTTTGATGTGTCTATGTAGGCTGATGTGTGCCATGCCTATCAAATCCTCAAGGCAAATGGATTGAAAGATGAGAACATCATCATGTTCATGTATGATGATATTGCTCATAGCAAGTATAATCCCACCAAGGGTATCATCATCAACAAGCCCAACGGCCACGATGTCTACCATGGAGTTCCCAAGGTCTTAGTTAAACACTCTTTATTTAGTTACACATCCACTATATAGGAGGATGCATATTGATGTGATTGATGTTCGACTCTAATTAGCCAATTGGGTAATATTGTAGGATTACACCGGTCATGCGACCACAGCAGCCAACTTGTATGCAGTCCTTCTCGGGAATAAGACGGCCCTTAGTGGGGGTAGCGGCAAGGTTTTGAACAGTGGCCCGAATGACCACGTCTTTTTCTATTACACTGACCACGGGAGCACTGGACTAGTGTCCATGCCTGTGGGGGACTACGTATACGCAAACGACCTAATGAATGTGCTGAAGCAAATGGATAAGGCGAAAAAGTACATGAACATGGTAATATACATAGAAGCATGTGAGTCAGGGAGCATGTTGCAAGGGTTGCTCCCCAAGGACATCAGGATCTATGCAACCACGGCATCCAATGCCGAGGAGAGCAGTTACGCCTACTACTGCCCTGGAGATTCTACAGACGGTGATCCCTCCAAGTACGACACTTGTTTGGGGGATCTCTACAGCATCGCCTGGATGGAGGACAGGTATTATTATGTCATTTCTCTATATTTGAAAGTAACAGTACATGCACATTTGATTGTAAAATGTAAAAGTAAGAAATGACTTTTAAACGAAAAAAAAAAAGGCCAGCTGGATAAGTACGTGTCTGTCTATATATGAAGGGTGTAATTTCTTTGCCAATTGTACACATAATCATTCTCTGTTCTATCTTTCTTTGTCTCCATTAATCTGAATTTGGGCGTGTGAGAACAGCGATGCCCACGAGTTGGGGAAGGAAACATTGCAGGAGCAATACTTAGCAGTCAAGAAGAGGACCAATCTGTCCCATGTGATGCAATATGGGAGCACAAGTCTCAGCAAGGCATTCCTCTCTACTTACATGGGCCAAAGCTCCAAGAAAGTCTCTTCCGTTTCCTTGGAGGAGCTCTCTTCTTCGAATTCCGGGGCAGTTCCCCAACGGGATGCTAATTTGGTCTTTTTCCAACGCCAGGTCCGTCTCCATCACCCTTGATTATGTTGCGTATTAATTTATCTGTTCTACCTGGTAATTAAACAAAGAAATGTGATTCTTCTTAAAGCGTGTTTCTTGCTATGTCTGTCTTGCCTCTTGATAGTGGGACACCTTGTTGATTGACTAGTTGAGGTGGTTGTAGGTGCGAAAAGCTCCGCCAGGGTCTGCTGAGAGTGTGGAAGCACAGAAGAGACTGGACGAACAAATTGCTCGCCGATCGCATGTTGACCGCAGCATCAACCAAATTGTCAACCACCTGTTCAGAGGCTCCACTGCTGCAAGCGTGTTGACTATTGTTCGACCTAGTGACCAACCCGTTGTTGATGACTGGGACTGCCTCAAGACATTTGTGAGTCTCCTTGATATCCTCATCAATTACTTGTCCAATCCATATAAGATACACGTGCACGTGCACCTAATTTATCTTGTGAACAGTTTCTAATGTCGAATTTGTTTACTCTCATGTATAGGTGAGGACGTACGAGCAATATTGTGGGCGCCTAAGTGAGCATGGAATGCAATATACAAGAGCCATGGCGAACATGTGCAATGCTGGAGTAGACAAGGATCGTATGGAAGTAGCTTCTATTCAAGCTTGTTCTAGAAAAGCAAAGTGAGAATGATGATGAGCGTCATCATAATGCTTGTGTAAGGTTTGTGAATTACATGTATGGAGTATTGTGCTGCTTTTAAGAAATTGTATAATTTGTTATATTATCTGATATCTATTAAATGAAGAATACATTAGCCTATTTATAAACTTTATTAGATAATTATTCTAAAATAATATCTCAATTAAGATATGCAATATTTAATAGAGATATACATGCAACTTACGTGCCATTTACGTGCAATCTTAAAAGAAACGTATAACCAATAAAAATAGCATAGTTTTCTCTAACATAAGAAAATATCATATAAAAAATGGCCACGTCAAGTGGTGAGTCCGCTGAGAGTGTGGAAGCACGAAGAGACTGGAAGAACAAGTTGCTCGCTGGTCGCATGTGGACCGCAACATCAACCGAATTGTGAACCACATGTTCGGAGGCTTCACTGTCGCAAGCATGTTGACTGTTGTTCAACTTAGTGACCAACTTGTTGTTGATGACTAGGACAGCTTCAAGATATTTGTGAGTCTCCTTGATCTCCTCATCAATTACTTGTCCAATCCATATACGATACAGTGCATGTGCAACTAATTTATCTTGCAAACATTTTCTAATGTCGAATTTGTTCATTCTCATGTATAGGTGAGGATTTACGAGCAATATTGTGGACGCCTAAGTGATTATGGAATGTAATACACGAGCCATGGCGAACATATGCGACGCTGGAGTAGACAAGGATCAAACATATGCAACGCTGGAGTAGACAAGGATCGTGTGGAGGCAGCTTCTATTCAAACTTATTCTAGAAAAGCAAAGTGAGAATGATGATCTGCATCGTCATAATGCTTGTGTATAGCTTATTAATTACATGTATGGAGTATATGTGCTGCTTCTAAGAAATTGTAGAATTTTCTATATAATTTAATATATATTAATGAAGAATACATCAGCTTATTTATAAGATTTATTAGACAAATATTATAATAATATCTCAATTAAGACATGCACAATTAAATAGAAATATATGTGCAATCTATGTGCCATATACTGGCAATCCACATGCCTTATACGTGCAATCTTAAAACATACAAATAACCAATAGAAATATCATAGCTTTCTCTAACATAAGAAGATGTCATACAAAAAAAATGACCATGTCGGATTTATGGCAACATTAATTGGACTTAGCACATAAGTGGTTATCTTTTAAAAACAATGGCACTTAAGTAATTTGAAAAAAAAAAAACTTTTGACACTTAACTGAGCGCCATACAATTCATTTTGCACTTTTATTGTCCTTCTACCTCTTAAGGCAAAGGCAAATGGATTGAAAGATGAGAATATCATCGTGTTCATCTACGAGGACATTGCCCATAGTAATTATAATCTCACCAAGGGTATCATCATTAACAAAACCAACGGCCTCGGTGTCTACGATGGAGTTCCCAAGGTCTTAGTTCAACACTCTTTATCTAGCCACTTTCTACATCCATTTTTTAAGAGGATGCGTATTAGAATGATACAATCCTAATTAACCAATTGGGTAAAATATTGTAGGATTACGCCGTTGATGTGACCATAGCAGCCAACTTGTATGCAGTCCTCGGAAATAAGATGGCCCTTAGCGTGGGATGACAAGCTTTTGAATACTGGACCGAACAACCGCGCCTTATTCTATTGCTGACCACAGGAGCACGAACTAGTGTGCTTGTGTCACAGCTAAAAAACGTGAACAATCGAAGAGGATTTTTACACGACGCTGTGACCGATCTTTTGAAACGAGCAACTCTTAACTAGTATCCCTAAGTTCTAGGGTTTTCTTGAGTCTTCTAGAATACTTCGGGGAGCGGGCGATACGGTAATTGCACACTAATGTAATAAATACGAGTAGGTGGTAGTTAGAGAAATACGATCTCCACCATATGATCGACGAAAGATCTACAGATACGGTGTGTCATGTACTTATATATATAGGGATCTCTTCCCCTTCATTTGTATTATATCATTCACAAGATAAATATAATATGAACTTTTCTCTAGAGTTTCTCTCTCAAAAATTCTTGTGAGTTGAGTGGAAAAACTGTTTGGGAAAAATCTTAAAACCGCACAGGTTGAAGGGAACATTAGATCAATCAGCCCATGACAATTGCCTGTGGTGAACGACGTTTATGCAAGCATCCTAATGAACGTGTTGAAGCAAGGGTATAAAGTGAAGAAGTGCATGAACAAAATAATATATATAGAGGGGTGTGAGTCGAGGAGCATGTGGCATGGGTCATCCCAGCGAGCAACCGATGGCCCTTGGCCCGACTAGGTAAGGACCAGCAACCCTCACTGGGTTTGGAAGAGGGCCAACGGCCCTCGCCCCTAGATGTAGGCCAAGGTCACTAACCACTGCCCAAACCTCAATGACCCCAATCAACCTTCGCCCCACTATTACTAACCTTTTATAGTGATGGTGGGTCAGCGACAACAAGGGCTATGGAGGTGCTCACCGAATCTCTCTCCCTTTTTTGACTTTTTTTTTATTTTAATTAACATTAAATTAATAAAACGACATCGTTTTGCACTTTCATTGCTAAGTAAGTTTTCCAATGAGCCATGTAGACCACTTATATTATTACAATAAGCCATATCAGATTTTTGGATATATTTGCTAGAGTTGGCAATTAAGTATCCCAATTGTTTTTTTTTTAAATGCACTTAAATATACATTTAGAAGTTTTAGTAGTTAAGTATCTATTTGTGTCAAGTTTTGACACTTGCGAAGTACTTTAATCCGTGCGCGTGTGTGCATATGTAAAATAAGGGACGGTGGATTGGACCATGATAGTGAAAGGCAAGTATTCTATCCCAATGGAGACAACCATCGTGCCTTTCACTGGGGATTGTCTTTTAGTCTTTAGACATCATGCATCTATTCCACAGTGTCTTCAAGATTCAGAAGTGTCTTCTGATTCATAGGATCCACAGAGTAACAAGTTGAGATGTAACAAGTTGAGAGGATACTCACATCCAGAAGATTTCTTGACCTAGGGGAAAGGAAAGAGGAACTTAGGGAGCCATGAAACGAGGGTGTAAAGTGTTTGCGTTGAGAAGATTACACCTTATTGGGAAGGGTGTGTACAAATCAAAAAAAGAAGAAGGGGAAATGACAGCTAGGTCCCCCGTTCAAATGCTCAGAATGAAGATTTGGGTTTTGATCACGTCCCATCGGTTGAAAAGAAGTGATGTTGGTCTTGTGGGGGTAATAGTGACAAGTCACTAGCATAAAGCTGGATTGTTTCTAGTTTTGATAAGAATTGGTGATAAAGGAACAGAGTCGAAAGGGTGCATTAAGTTGAGACGCATGCGGAGAGCGAGAGATGGTTTCCTTCTTTTCCACGTCCAGTTTGCTTTTCCTTCTGTTTTGCTCTACTAACCCTATTCCTGTACATGCACGAGTCTGAAAACATTAAATCGTACGTAAAGGGATATTCGCAATGCATCAGAAACGTACTATGAAATTGTCAGATGGGAAGAGCCAGCTATTATGGTGTCGATGTCACTGCCATCAATGGCGTGAATCAAGCTTCAATTTTTAGCCAAAAGTTTTGGATGCGCTTGATGTTGGAGAGGAATCGCCTTCTTCTTGGGTAGAACAATGAAGTCAATGTGTGTTCGAATCAATGGAGCAATCACAACGGACTTTGAGGCGTGTAATCACTTTCTTTAAGGATTTATTTGCCCCACAGAGTTGCTAATGGTCACCGGCAAATTTCCTCCAGGATACAACAAAGTCTCAAAATGAGAATACTAGATAGCAATTCTAGTATTTCTCCAGGGTCTCTCTAGGAAACAATAGAAAATCTTGACTGCAGTTTTAGGAAGAGGACTCAAAAAATTGTAACACTTGATTTTTCAAAACTGACATACATATATAGAAACGAAGACACCCCTTCGAAAGAAGTTACACAACGAACGTATGTGACTTTTCAAAAGAAGTTATAAATTGAATCAATACAACTCTTCATGAGAGTTGCAAACTGAACCAGTATAATTTCAAAAGGCATCTTGAAAAGACACGTATAAAAATTCGAAATAAAATAAAATAAATAATTTCCAAAAGGCTAAAATGAAAGGCAACCTTTCGAATAACAAAATTACCATATAAAATCAAATTAAAAAATTAAAAGATAGGGGATTAATACTAATTAAACCGCGGGCGCGCTAGGTGCTAATCGCGCCAAAATCGCGCACCCGCATGCGGGTATAGTGAGGTCTAGCCCACACTCCATCTTCTCTTTTCTTTTTAACAAATTAGAAATGCTCTCATTTATAAAACGACTTTTCTTTTCCAAACTTTCCTATGTGGGACAAGATGAAAAGACACACTTAGTTTGTTTTACAAACAAACATCCAACACTTGATGCGGTTGATTACATAAGCGCAAGATCCACGCCTATCACACTTGGATTCCCTCTCAACTCACGGCAACTCTAATTCACAAAAACATCCCCATTTAAGGTTTTTTGCCCCATGCCTCTACAACGTGCGAGTTAGCTTCTTCTAAAAGCCGAATAAGAGAGCGCAAGTCAGAAAACTAAAAGTGAGAACGCGCAAGAGGAAAAGGTTGTGTTGGCCGCCTTCATGAGACGACAAGTCAAGTGAACGCCACAAAGCCAAACCAACCATACAACACGAAAGGCAATCACTCGGGACTATTCAATCAATCAAGCAATCTGCGCTTCTAGAATATGAACAAGAAAAGGCACACAGAGAGAGACGAGGGGCCCAACTGAATATGAAAATTCAAGACATTAATCTTTGAATATACAGTATAGCATGCTTCCCACTGTACCCCACCTGTCCACCATAAAGAGGTCTCACCCACTATCTCTTGATACTGAGGAAGCAACTTCCCTGGCTATTTACCGGAAAACTTCCAGTCAAATGTATATATTGGTTGCTTTTTCTCAAACCTCGTCTGATTAAGTTATTCTCCCACGGGATGCATTCAAGCAGATTAAAGAAGTTGATTCTTCTAAAGCTAAGGGAAGGATGCGTAGGAAACCACCCTCTGATCCTGCATGAGATGCTCCCATATTTTATTAAAAATCGCAAGCCACGTCGTTGCAGGGTAAACATCTAAATGAAGAAACGCGTTACTGCCTAATGCATTGGACTGAGGTTTAGAATTCGAACGTGATCACAGGGCCAATACCTTCTTTTGACCGACTGGAAGTGGGGTTTGCCAATTACTCTCAAGCACTAATTTTGCCGCAATTGTTTTTGTCGGGTGGACTTGACTCATCTCAGTCTCATCTCCACCACCTTTGTCAAGTCTTTCACGTTTGTGAGGTTCGTTTCTTTCAGCGAAATTAAAAGCTGAAAAGGAACAAGGAAAAAAAAAAGCTTTTTGCTTTTTCATGAAAGTTCAGAATTATAATTTAAAAGTTCAGAGTCTACAAAATATCACATGTTAATTTACATACCTAACTTTGTCTTGTACAAAAACTTCAAACTGTGTCGGATTTGAAAAAGTCCAAATCAATAAACAAAATATGATTTTGACTGAGAAAAAGTAAAAAGTAAACTCAATCAGGACACGCCCAAAACAAACTTTCATTTTGTTTGTGTGTGTATATATACATATACATATTTATATAAGATCCACATACTAGATTATATGAAGGAATTGCTTAGGAGATCATCAAGTACTTTATTGAATGATTATTGCTCTCGTACAAGAAACTGCTTCTCATTTATACCAAAGAATTAAAATGTCCAACACGTTAAGGAAACCACGCAATTCAAAAGGAAGTTCTAACCCAAAGAGATGGTGGTGTGATCTTTTAATGATGTGACGATGGGGTGAGTTGTTGGCAAACAAAAACCATTCCAAGGGTTTGATTTCTTAGTTCCGATCCAAAGAAAAGCACCTAAAACTCGAGTTGATACAATAATTAAATATTAAATTGTGTATTCATCTAACAGTTCAAATTTTTAAAATAATTATTTGTGATCTTATAAAAATTCCACACTAGTGTTGAGAGATAGAGAGCACATTCATGGATCTGTGATTAAATAACAACATCGTAGGCCTACCCAAAAAAATACAAAAGACAAATTGTGTCAGTAAGCCAAATAAATTTTTATGTGTGTGTAACTTGAAGATGTTGTGCTGTGAAAGCGAACTGTGGAATATGTGACTAGGGTAAACATAACTACCAAATGATAAATTGAGATGAGAGAATGAGTTAGGAATATTTAGGGAAATCATTCTATTTTTTTATTTTTTTTGGTCGGAGGGAAATCATTCTATTAGCTGCATGCAATTCTGCAAGAAATTGTAATATGGTCCAAAGTTGATACATTGTGCGAAGTTGTACTTCATTTTTATTTTAAGACTCGGGTTTGTGTCGATGCCACTTTTGGATGGATTTCTTGTGATCATATCATGCCACAAGTTACTCTATATTATCCCTTGACTTTGTCAGCGACGCAAATTGTTCCATCGAGTGCTTCTTGATTATTCTCCGTCCTTCAGCATCTTATTTATCAATACCCTAATTGTCTACGATAGACACATCCTTTTAAGTACAAATATTACCGTGTAAAGGACGCGCGTAGGAAAGGAAGGAACTTATTGGCTATCCAGTGAATGGCGAGAGAAGATTGCGATGATGGAGGAGGAGAATTTTGGAACGGGTGGAGCCCATGTGAAGACTGATGGGATACCAACGAAAATCCATTTAATACGTTGGCCATATCTTCCAAGTCTTTGATGGAATAGGGTCATCGAATTCCCCCAAGGTGGACTTGCCATCGATAGCAACTCCATGTAGACACGCTGTAGACATATCTTTCCGCACTGAGTCCCCGCACTCCCACCACTATAAAAACCTCCCTCCCATTCCCCACATCCAAACCATCCTCCTCAATCTCATTTCTCATCAAACTCTTCATCGTGATGATGATGACTTCCTTATATGGCAGCCTTGTTCCTTTCCTCCTCCTCCTCATAGCATTGATGATGGCGGCTGTGAGTGAGAGTCGGACAAGCTTTCGAGAAATTGTGTCGAAGACGGGTGGTGATTATGGTAGTAGCGAGGGCACCCAATGGGCTGTTCTAGTTGCCGGATCCAATGGTTATGAAAACTACAGGCACCAGGTGATCCTCCACCGAAAATCAGCATGAGCTACTGTATATGTATAAAATATGTTATGGACATCATGCATGTTTAGATGTATGTGAAATTAATCGACCTGTGTGATTTGTATCTGTGTAGGCTGATGTGTGTCATGCCTACCAAATCCTCAAGGCAAATGGATTGAAAGATGAGAACATCATCGTATTCATGTACGATGACATCGCCAATGATGAGAATAATCCCACCAAGGGTATCATCATCAACAAACCCAACGGCCCCGATGTCTACAGTGGAGTTCCCAAGGTCTAAGTTCAACACTCTTTATCTAGCTACTTTTTACATTCACTATATGGGATGATGCATACTGACGTGACTGATTTTCCATCCCAATTAACTGATTGGGTAATATTGCAGGATTACACCGGTGCTGCGACCACAGCAGCCAACTTGTATGCAGTCCTTCTCGGGAACAAGGCAAACCTCAAGGGTGGCAGTGGCAAGGTTTTGAACAGCGGCCCGAATGACCGCGTCTTCTTCTATTACGCTGACCATGGGAGCCCGGGACTATTGGCCATGCCTGTGGGGCAAAGCATATTCGCGAATGACCTGATGAAAGTGCTTAAGCAGATGTATAAGAAGAAGAAGTACATGAACATGGTGATGTACATAGAGGCATGCGAATCAGGGAGCATGCTGCAAGGGTTGCTCCCCAAGAACATGGGGATCTATGCGACCACGGCGTCCAATACCGAGGAGAGCAGCTATGCCTACTACTGCCCTGGAGATTCCACGAACGGTCGTGCCTCCGAGTATGACACTTGTTTGGGGGATCTCTACAGCATCGCTTGGATGGAGGACAGGTATTATTATGTCAGTTCTCCATTTTTTAAAGTAATTGTACGTGCACATTCAATCATAAAATGCAAAAACAAGAAATTACTCCCTCTCTCTCTCTCTCAAAAGGAAAAAAAAAAGGACTAGTTAGATGAGATAAGCACGTGTGTCGGTCTCTATACGAGGGGCGTGATTTCTTTGCCAAATGTACATGTAATCATTCTCTGTTCTTTGTTTTTTTTTCTATTGATCCAAATTTGGGTGTGTGAGAACAGTGATGCCCACAATTTGGGGAAGGAAACATTGCAGGAGCAATACATAGCAGTGAAGAAGAGGACCACTCAGTCCCATGTGATGCAATATGGGAACACAAATCTCAGCAAGGCCTTCCTCTCTACTTACATGGGCGATCGCTCTGAGAAAGTCTCTTCCGTTTCCTTGGAGGAGCTCTCTTCTTCGAATTCCCAGGCAGTTCCCCAACGGGATGCTGATTTGGTCTTTTTCCAACGCCAGGTCCGTTTCCATCACCGTCGATTATGTTGCATATTAATTTATCTGTTCTGACTGGTAATTAAACAAAGCAATTTGATTCTTTTGAACTAGTGTTCCTTGCTATGTCTATCTTGCCTCTTGTTATTGGGACACCTTGTCGATTGACTACTTGAGGGTGGATGTAGGTGCAAAAAGGGCAAAAGTACAGCGGGAGTGCCAAAACTTGGCACAAAGGATCACTTAAGTGCCAAAACTTACAAATGGTACACTTAAGTGCCACTTTTCAAAAAAAATGGATCACTTGAGTGCCAAGTCGTCGGAGCTCAGCCGGAAATCCTACGTGGCAATTTTTTATTAATATTCTTGCAAACGTGGCTCGCCGGAGATCCACCTCAGCTAACCCTCACCCAAAACGACGCCGTTTCCATAGATGGATAAAGCAAAGACCCTAAAATGGCCAAAACGGCGTCGTCTCCCCATTTTCATCTCATATTGCTGACTAAATCCCTAAATCAGCCAAATCCCCCAAGAAGAGCTCGAACCCTAATTTCGATTTGCCCCAAAAATCCCTCAAGCACTTGAATTATTGCAATTAATCCCA